>JAVJIF010011775.1:0-152423 GCA_038442645.1 Agave tequilana | reverse complement strand
TTAAATCCATTTCATTAGTATAGTACACACTTGAGATCAGAGTAGTCTTGTCTTTCTAACGAACTTGATGCGTGAATTATAATTGATCATCCCATGCGCGTTTTATATGGACAACACATAATGTAACGTCACAACTTTGGACATGAATCTTGCCTCTCTAACTCGACCGACCTTTGTTGTATCTCTAACTGGACGCACTTGTTGTTCATGTTTGCAAATTTGAATCCTTAAGCACATATATAAATATACAATATGATTTCTTTAACTTTGTTGAAGAACTCAAATGTAACAAAGATCTTCATATACAGAGAAGAGAAACAAAAGCATACAAGAGGAACAGAAATCTTAAATTACTTGCTTACCTCAACATCATAAAACTTGATGTAAAATCTGGAGGTGTTCACAGAGAGCTTGGTTTCAAGAACCGCAAGGGCAGAACTCAACTTCTCATTCACAGTGGGGCTAAGCCTACCTACCATCATGGATATAACTTCTCTGTGTGCAGCTGTTCTTCAATTCCAGCAAATGCTATAGACACACCACCATTTAGAACTATCATCACGTACTGAATGCAACCAGTCTGGCACAAACAAACATCAATTAAAAAGAATAAATACTCTCTTGAAAATCAAACTACTTCATTAAAGTAAACATTCTAATTGGTCAAATATCAGCACGTATATTTGAAAAAATGAAGAAAATGAAGACTGTTTGTTGCTAAAATGGGAAACAGATTCAGGAAAATAGTTCTCAAAATGCTCCATATTGGCAACACATTAACATTTGATATCAATCATATCATGATTGCAACATCATCGTCATCATCCAAGCCCTTAGGCTGGAAATGATCGAGATAAAGAGGAAAGATGATAAGATTTTCCAATCACTGCCAGCCAATTTCCAAAGAAAACCACTACAGAAGCAAGCTCCACGATGTTTGATTTGAGAAAAAGGGAGTCAGAAGTTTGACAGCTCTTATTACTGGAAAGATTAGTAGATGCTCCACTTAGAACTAAAGGAAGTAAACAATCACACTGTAAAATGTACAAATCACTGGCTAGGCCAGGAATTTTGCAGAGCTTAGCGTGCACATGTCAGGTTGACAGCCAGTGGTATATCTGTCAAATTTTCAGAGCCTTCTCAACATGTTGCTGTGCGATTGACCCTTCTGGATGGGGAAATTCTCAGATGATGATATTGATGATTAAAGTCGTCACTTTGCAATAAAAGAACCACATTTCTAAAACAGCAAAGAGCAGTACATTTTTGAACTCCTACACGAAAATAGTTGAAGCAGCAATATCAAATAAAGCCCAACGTTTGTCATGTTTAAACAACCACAAGCAAAATTCCTTGAAGAAATAACCAAAAGAAAGCAACTTTTTCAACAGAATGAAGGAGATGAGCAGGTTAAAACATAAACTTTTATGTCACCAGGGCCAAAGTTAAGCAAAAGAAAGCTCAGAAGCAGGGAGAAAACCAGTATGACTTAATACAACTGCAAGAAACCCAAAGTAGCAACAGATAGTGCCAAAGAAATAAAGAGTGCATAGTTTCATGTGTGCTACCATTGAGGAAAAAAGGAGAACCCATCAAAGGAATCAACCAATTACGAAAAAAAAGTTCACCGAGTAATTTCATCAAACACCAGACAGTACATAGCTAATTACATGAAAATGAAAGAGACCCATGATGGAAAGAGCAAGGAAAGTAATTGGGCATAATGATTCAGGCTTGCAAATAGTCTTGGCGACGATCTTGATGGCATCTTTTAGAATGTCAGAGGCCACCACAGGGTCCACTGGGACACTGGTGTTGAGACTCAACATGGATTGTCTCTTTGTTGAGAAAGCTGAGGAGGATGACGAGAGAAGAAAGAAGGGAGAAACTAAAAAAAGCAATAATTTTCCCCCAAAAAAGAAAGAACAGAAAAAGGGGCACTTTTATAGATTTGTCGCTGTCAAGAATCTAAATGAGATAGCTGATACTTCTAACTAGTGTCACACTTTGAGAAGTGGCAAAGAAATACATAGTATATGAGGAAGAGGAGGAGGAGGTAAGTGGGGGAAGAGCTTTGACTTTGCTGGAAGGAGGGGGAGTAAGGAGAGGGGAGGGGGAAGGGCGGTAACCGGTCTCTCTCTCTCTCTCTCTCTCCTCGCGCGAAAGATAGACGGATGGACAAAATTTGTGAAAGTCACAGAAGAAAAGTTCTTCTTCGATTGATTTTGATTAGGGTGCACTATTTGTCCTTTATATCCCTCATAAAAAATAACTAAACTAGTATACCGTCATTGGGCGATAAGAAAACGACCGACAACGACCGGCGACAGTGAGAGAGAGAGAGGGAAGAGGCAGGAGGGGGGGGTTGGGGGAGGCGGAGAGCCAGAAAGAGGGGAGGGGCAGAGGGAGAGGCGAAGAACGAGAGAGAGGGGAGACGAAGATACAGACAAAATTTGTGAAAGAACCACGAGAAAAAATCGCCCTAAAGTCAGTTTTGATTAAGACCCTTTATTATGAAAAGAGATTATTTGTGCTCTTACTGCTGATAGCTGTTCTTTTTCTAATCTTATTACTAATTAAACTCTAATTGTTCATTTAATTTTAAACCCAAAAAGAATTAACAACAATATACTATTAACTCAAATAATTTAATAAGATAAAAAGCAGACTAATTTGCATGTATACTGGAAACTTTGGAACATGAAAATGACAAAATTTAAAGATACAAGAGCTCAATAATATAAATACTTTCAATCTTTTTGAATATATTCAGTCCAGTCCCAAGCAACCTGTGATGTATCCACAGCAAGAGAGATATTTTCAATCGAGTAAATAATCTCAATTTACTCGAATAATGCAAGAAAAGAGATTCACAATAGAAGGCCATATTCCACATTTTACCTCATCAAAGCATATCAAGGGTCCTGCCCCTTTACTGTACTGATACAACGCATTATTGTTAACAAATTACAAGAGAGCTTTCAAGCCTTAACAAAAATAGGAATAATAACAGAAAAAAGGAAGGAGAAACACAATAAAATAATAGGAGCTATACAGCCAAGAAAAACAACACACCCCCAACTTAAAACCCATCATCATACAAAAATCTTCAAATCAACCATCAATCATCTTCCCCATCGTCGACAGCACTATCACCAGCCAAGATACAAACCCTATACTGATATCACATCGATCTTTGAAGTGTCTTCACACCTCAACACAATCCCCTCAAGGCTCACTGGGAGTATGCACTTGGACCACTGGCACCCGGCAGACAATGGCTCAGATGGAGGGACGATCATCAGAACATTATCGTTTCTTTGGACAACACCCATAACGCTAACGGTGCTGCCCTCTTTGATGTACCTGAAGGCGGCAAATGTAGATAAACAAACGAGTCAGTAAATATTAACAACTCCAAACCAATCCACAGCATGCTAACCTATATATATAACTATCATCAGTAGAATCCTTGGTATTTACATTTCATTATAAAGCTGTTTTAAAAGATTCTAGAAAATCCTTTGTATTTTCCAACAACAACAACTAAGCCATTTGTCACAAGTATTTGGGGTAGGCTACATAAACCAAAAGAGACTTACGCCAGATCGGGCATATGAATCAGCTTTCTCCACTCATTCCTATCGACCAGCACGCCTTCATTAAAACCTTTAGCCTCTATATCTTGCCGTATCACCTTCATCCATGTTTTCCTCGGTCTGCCCTGCGCTCTTTTAACTTACCCTAATTTGATACGCTTTACTCGCTGGACTGGTGCATCTGTAGGTCTACGTCGCACATGACCAAATCATCGTAGGCGGTTTTCTCTTATCTTCTCTTCTATAGGGGATACGCCTATCCTTAGTATTTTCCATTTGTTTGAAAACATGGAAACATGAACGAATTAATTAATTCTCCCTACATATTGTTTTGAGTACTTGCTGGGTTGGATTACTTGTTGTTAAATGGTTCAGTTGCTGGGAGATTCCTATTATATCATGATTTCTCGATTGTATTTACTGTATCAGGCAAAATGCTTGAATGACCGATGCCCCCCCCCCCCCCACCCCCCCCCAAAAAAAAAAAAAAAAAAAAAACCAAAAAAAAAAACATAAAAAAAAAATTAGAAAAAAAACAAAAATACCCATACCCACACGCATCATGCTCCATTAAAAAGCTCAATGTCTTGTGGAAAAAAAAACAAGTAGGGAAAATTTTCTTTAATAAATTTGAGAAGTTACTCGTTATTTTCTGCCACATAGGACATACAGTGCATTGTGGTTAATTGCTTAATTGTCTTCAAATTACTGAGTGTCTTGAAGATGAAACAAAACAAATAAACAAAGGCCTATTTAATGGGAACAATTTTACTTTTACTTTTTCCTAGTCAGGATTTAGTTGAAGGCAAAAAACCACAAGAAAGTAAGTGGTTTAGTCAACAGATTTCTTCAAGGTTCCTTTTCATTCCTTCAGCACATTAAAAAACCTATCATGTTAAATCATAAACTTCTTTCTACTAGAGACAAGCTATCAAAACATAAATACTGTGGTTTAATAAGTCCAAAGATAATATTATTTTAATAGAAAATAAAGAAAAGTTGAGAGCTATTTATGTAAGGTTGAGGTTACCCTTCTCTCAGGCGCATGACCCTATCATCACTGGAAAGGTTCCTCTCCGCCAACCACCTGAGAAATTGGGGGGACAAATCCTTGTTGCTATGATTGATGTCGACCACTACTGACTCATCAACATATGGGGTCACCCTTGCACCGTAGCCTGTCTTTACCATTGCTCTTAACCCAGACTGAAATCAGAGATATAGAAGTCTGTGACATGCCTCTGCAGAAATATATTGGAAAGTTCAACTCAATGTATAATAAGATCAAAGAAAAGGCTGGGGCATGAGTTATTTCAAGAACAACTTTAAGCAATGTCAATATTGAACGACATCATGGATACATGAAAATAAAGAAATCTTAAATCAAATTTACTATCCATTTGGTTGAATACAATTACAGGCTAATTTTATGTTTATGAATTTATATGAATTGCATATACAGGTCACCCAGCCAACATCATTCGTTTGACAGCATGTTAGGCAATTCATATAATGATATCAGTTACTAAATTTTCTCGGAAGGAAATGTTGGATAGAGTAGAGTGAGAGGGGAGGAAAGATGGGTAGAGAGTTGCTGAGTCAGTTGGGGGTGACAGAAGAAAGGCTTTTGTAAGTCAACCCAAGTAGGTTAACCCACGCCCATGTCCCGCATAACATGGATCAGATTTGGAGCATTGATTCGATCCAGAATTTCTTTACATTCTTTCAGCTTAATCACCTAGCAAATTCAGTTCAATATTTTCTAGGACCCTGGGCTTTATAAGATATTTTGATGAGGACATCACGCCGCTTAGGGGGCGATTCGATCACGTCTATTTCAGGAAGGGGCGTAATGCAATTCTTTGGTTTTAGCCTAGTTTTATTTTATATTTGTTTTTTTAGCTGATGTAGTAGGTGTTTTTTTGGTGGGCGTTTAGTACCACTTTGGTTATTCTTTTAAAAGTCATTTCTTTTAAAGCTTATAAAAGGCTCCCTGATTACTTCTTTTGGTTATGGAATGATTAAAACTTTTTTCTCAAATTATCCGGTTAAATTCGTGAGTTTATCTGCTCTCGAGTTTGGGTGAGAAGCCCGCGTAAGGGGTGAAAACCCGAAATCCTTGCCTATTTTAAATTTCAAATTTCGGTTACGATTTGAAGGTGATTGCGATCCAGGTTAGTTTCACATCATTTGGTATCAAAGCCTGATTTTCAATTCCCTTCAATTTTTCCTGTTCCAAATCTTCCCTATACCAATCCCAGTTCTAGATCCCAGATCCATTCAAAAAAAAAAAACACTGAAATTTCCGTCGAAAATCCACACAAATTCCAAATGCACACTGTTCACTCATCTCCAAATTCCCCTCCCACCAAATTCCACTACCACCTTCACCATCGTCCCCAACCGCACCTCACAAAGCCGACGACACCATGGTCGTCCGCCTCCAACGCCAAATCCAAGCATTAACCGATGAAGACGGCGTATCAGAGCGTCCTTGCATCGTGGTGCCTTCTCCGGAGCCTTGGCACCATGCCTTCGCCAGAAATCAACAAGACGGGTCTCCACGCCATCGTCTTCATCCAGAAATCCGCGACGTCTTCCCCTTTGAACCGACTTCATCACCAGAGCAGTTAGGAGCGGATCGAAGCCTCCAAAGCCTAGATCGAACCTTCCGGAGCCTCCCTCGTCATTAGGTCCTCGTCAACACCCAGGAAGTCCCGGATTAACTCCTCTTCCTGAGTCCACTCGGGCGTCGCCGGATCTCCATCGCCGCCACCCTTGGATCTGGAATCTCGCCGTCGATTGTTGTCGAGCCCTAGCCGAGATCACAGAGAAGAGGGGTGATCGAGTAAGAGTGAAGCGGGTGCCCTAAGGTGATTAAACCCGTTTGGGTTATTAATTGGAAATCGAAGCGGGTCGGATCTTGACTGTCCGCTCTGACAAGATCCGGATCCGCGACCCGTTTAAGTGACGTCAACAGACGTCACTGCTGACATTAGCTTCTAAGTTATTCCACTGAGTTAACTCAGTCCAGAGGAGTTCTAACTCAGTCCAGCGAAGTTCTGACTCAGTCCAGAAGCAAAGCAGTGCGTCCGAAGGCCGTTCAAGGCTCGTTTTAAGTCCAAATCGAGCCGTTTTTTAGGAAGCAGATTCGTGACGACCAATACTACGCGTCTACAGCAGTCACGTTCAGGTTCGATCCTCGGTCACCTCCCAGATAACTTTGAATATTCTGTTCAGTTATTCCTGCTACTTAATGAGACATCTATTCCAATCTGTCGCAAGGTAAAACCTATTGACTGTTGCCCACTAAATAGTGAGTTGTGTGATTCTGACCTTGAGTGGCAACCTGACATAATATTAACTGTGCAACTAAATTAATTTGAATTTGTGATTACTTGACTCAACTTGGAGTTAACTGTGCTAACACGTGTTTTTGTCATTGTCTCCACATTATATTTTCTTAATCATGTGTTAATTTACATAGTTTAGAGTTGATATTATTTTTCATTAATTTAATCTCTGACTCCTACTGCATAACATACATCTCATTAGAGGACAGTTTGCATTTAAGATCAGCTAGGATCTTGCATGCCTACTAGAAGTGGTTGAACTTTTTTTGTAAGAAAAACTTTAGCACCAATGGACCCTAGCATTCATGACACACTCAACATACTCATTGACAAGATAGAAAAAGATGGAGCAGCAGCTACAAGAAGTTAGGGATCAGGTTGATGTCAATTGTAGAGATTTAGCAACCCGACTTGATAGGCTAGAAACCAATCGGAGGATAACCACAGGGAGGAAAATTCTCGAAACGGTAGTAGGTCACCCAGGCGAGAGCGAGTTCAACCCTACAATACAGCTGATGCTGATGCCCAGTATATCAAAAGCGATAAAGTCGATGCTCCATCCTTCGATAGGCGCTTGGACCCTCAGGTTTATATAAACTGACAGTTGACTATGAACCGCTATTTCTGATGGCATGACATGTCTGAGTCTAGGAAGATTCGATTTGTCGTGATGAAACTAACGGGACAAGCGGGATAATATTGGGAGAACCTTAAGAAGATGATGAGGTATAGAAGGGAAGACCCAGTGGAGACTCGGAAAGGCATGAAAGAAAAGCTTATGTTGAAGTACGTCTCACCGTCATTCAGTCAACAATTAATGGACAAGTGGAATCGATGGACTTATGAGAATAAGTCAGCCATCGGTTACATTGCTAAATTTGATGAATATTTGAATTGGTGTGGAGCAATCGAGTTAGAGTCTCCCGAAAAAACTCTATCTAGGTTCAGGTCCGGTCTTAGGGATGATTATCGCTGAGAGCTCATCGCACGAGGTATCACGACTCTAGGACAAGCATATCAGCTAGCCACCGACTTAGTTAAGTCTAGAGGATCATATTTTCATCGAACTGATTTTAGGGATAACTCTAAATGTAATACTCTGATTCCAGAATATGTATCCTTTTACGGTTTTTGACATTTTGATCGTACACGTCATCTCATATACGTATTTTTCTCCGTTTAACCCAAAATTTTGCACAAGATTCTGCACTGGCACTAGATTCTACCTCAGAAAATTCACAATTTTTCTTTTTAAATAATTATTTAATTAAATTATTTCTCTTTCCTTCTATTTTCCTTTTCTTTTTTTTTTCTAAATTCATTTCTTTTCTAATTTTCCTCATTTTAATTTTTATATTATTTTTCCATGTGATATTTACACATAACACCCCAACAAATTTATATTTGCGTCTCTATTTCTTTTCCTTTTTCTTTTTCCTTTTCTTTTTCTTTTCTCCATTTAACTTGAACCTTCCTTGGCTTCTTCAAGAAGCCAAGGCTTTGGCTTCTCAAAGAAGCCATCTACCTTCTTCCTTAACCTCTCCCTGACCTGCACTCACCATGGCCGGCCACTACCCTCTCTCCCTCCACCATTCTCTCTAGAAAAAACCCTAAAACCCCTCCAAAAAACCCTCTAAAAATCATATAAGCCTATCACCACCTCCTACAACCATTATACCACCACCACCACCTCTCTGCTACCTTTCATAACCTTCCAAATTTTCTCCAATTCGTTCTCCCCTTTAAAGTGGGCAAAACCCCACTTTCTCTCTCTAGAAAACCCATTTTTCTCTCTAAAAATCCTACAAAATTTCCATAACATCATGGCTGCTTCTTTAACATTCTAATATCATCTCTAGGTCCAATTACACTCCCCATATTTAACTCCTAATTTCTCTCTAAAAAGCCCAAAAAAGGCACTTTCTCTCTCCTCTCTCTAACTTCTCTCTACATTTTCTTATTCCTCCCTCACACCCACCATGGTTGGTTACTGTAGAGGGTTTCCTCTCCCTCTCCTCTACCTCCCATAATTTTCTCCTATTTTCCCTTTATTTAAACAAACCCCAAATTGCCATTTTCTCTCTCCTCCTTCACTTTCTCTCTAGCTTTCTCTCACCTCACCCATCTCCCCCCTGGTCGGCTACCATAGGGAGGAACCTCTCTCTCCACCTGCTCCAATTCCACACCCATCCACCCTCTCCACCAAAACCAAAACCCTAATTCTCTCTCAATATTTCTCTCTTCTTTGCATTTTCTCTCTCTAAAACACATCTCCACACTTCCTCCTCCCCCCTACAGTCCACAACCAGCCCTTGGCTGCCCACATGCACACACGTGCACACGTGCACGTGGTATCAGGTATTTTCCGATATAGGTGAGTATTCTTCCCTTATTACATATGTGCACATACACACGTGTACACGTATATTTTAACATGTGCATGCATATTTCATGTTCCATGCATTTTTAGAATTTTCCTGAAATTTTTAGAATTTATTTGGGCATTTTTAAAATTTTCTAGCATTTTAGAAATTTTCTGTATATTTATAGGATTTTCCTGTATTGTACGAATTATCTGTCTGTATTTATGGAAATTATTTGTGTATTTTTAAGGATTTTTCTATGTATTTAGAAATTTTCTACATATTTATATGTATTTCTGAGTATTTAGGAATTTTCTGTATTTGTAGAAATTTTCTGTATTTTTCTGGTATTTATACGTATTTTCTGCAATTATCTGTATTTTTGACATTTGAGACTAATAGTGATGTAGGTTGCAGATAAAGATCCTCGGGATGAACTTCCTTCTGGGATCGTAGTCCTGGGGAGACCTCTCCCGGTTATCCAAGGGCAACAGGCCGGCGGCACCGCCCACTACTATTAGGGTTTCGTGGTAGCGGATATGGAGGTTCTATGCCTCGGATGCTCTATCCGTTCTGAAATATCATCCGAGAGACTGCTTTGCAGGTCACCCATTACCTTCGGGTACCGTGGTGACTGGAGGCAGAGGGTTCCCAGCTCATGAGCACAATATAGAGCGTGTAATTGTGTTTGTAATTATTATATTATTTATTGCCTATGTGTGGTGCAAACATCTTCTGCAAGTACATATACTGTCTTCGGCATAGCCTCCGGGCTTAACTAATCTCTTTTAGGTTTTTAACGGCTTAGTTCCGTTTTAACGGATTAATCCCGTTTATATCTCTACCGCCTGGTAAGCGGGACCAAGCGCTCAGCGCTTTATTCACTAGACTCGCTAAGAAGAACTCTGCCGGATTTTAGACTCGCATATTAAGACCGAGTCATTTCAGAGTTTCACCAGGCGCTTTAGTGACTAAACACTATTCGTTGATCATACCTCAGCATTGCTTTGCTCCGCTTGTACGTGCATAGCTGTAGTACTGCTTTAATACTATTGATTGGATACTGATATCGATATTACTAATACTGATATTGATATTGCTACTGATATTTATCATGAGTTACCTGACATAATATCCGTTACTGACACTGACTACTAACAGTGACATTATACCTGACATATAGATACTAACTACAGAATATATATTGATTACCAAACGGCACCATAACTCCTGATTTATTACATCACATTGTTTCCAGATTTGGTATAATAACTCTTGACTAAATATAATACCTGAATCATGGTTATCGCTTTACGAGGACTTATTACTGAATCCTAAAACATGATATTCCTGTTACTGTTTTGGTATGTGGAACTAAGTGCCACGTGTAACACGAGGGCCACCTCTAGAATCCCATGATGTGTGGAACTAAGTGCCACGTAGAACAAAGTGTCACATCACACGTCTCTGTGGTGGGGGCCACCTCTTGAATCCACGGGGGCCACCTCTAAAATCCCACATCTCCCTGATACTGAACTCCTGAAGATCCCTGTAAACAGTTATCATGATATATTGCACGGACACTGGACTGATTATAGTACTTAACGTTATCAGACAAACTAATATTCATGAACTCCTGAATTCTGGACAAGGGTATTTTCGTACTCCTGACTGTTGATACACCTTTGATATAAAGTCCTCTGAACTTCTTGATACAATACTCTTGAATACTGAATACTGTATTACTGAATCCTGAACATGGATATCCTGATACTACTGTTATTGATACATGTAAATGGAGCAAAGTACACACGGAGCGAAGTGCACACCACGTGATGTGATAGGCGTTACCTCTCGGGTCCGTGGGGGTACCTCTTGGGTCCATTACATCGCGGCCATGGTTCTCATGTTCATGTTCTTATATTCACATGTTTTCATGTTCTAATACCAGTATTGAACTGAACCCAGCATACAATATCAACTATTATAACAATAATAATGTCACGAGCATATGTTATTCAGTCACTCCCCTATTCGAATGAAGGTAGACCCGCGTACTGGAATTCAGATGTGTTCTGCTGGAAGTGCGGGCTCAAGTATGAACAGCTAGTAGTATGGGACACTGGTGGGGATCGATTAGAATAACAATTAATACTGATTATTGTTATTGTCATTGCTACGATCCTACTATTATTATTCATACCTCATGACTCATCCTAACATGACAATACCTTGTCCATCTATTGGGAAGTTCATGTTTCCAGCTGTGTTTCTAGTATATAACTCTGATACACCTGGTACTGATACACCTGATACTGATTGACACAGGTACTATAGAACCACATACTGACTTGACTCTATTATTGATCATAATTCCACAAACATGACATGACATGACAACTCTGGTTGTATATGCCAATTGATGGTGAAATGAGGTATATGGTATATTCAAGAGGATTTTCTTATTTGGATTATTCCCTCGACATACTAATCTCATGGAGCCGGAGATTGAGTTTATACAATTAGTTTTGCGTAAACGTACATTTTACATATGATATATACTGTTCATACATGCAAACATAAATTTGTTCTCACTTGATTCCATTTACATTTACTGTTCACTGCATGCTTGCCTTGAGAGCACATGATCTACTGATATTTCTGTACACGTGTATTTGCTTTTGCGCTCGCCACTTGGCATTCTTATGTACTCGCTAGGTTGCATCCTAACAATCCTGAATCTGCATGTCTAGATGCTAGAGCTTGGACACTGGTGAGGATCCTATTGCTGATCAGAGTGCGCAGCGGAAGTGTGGTGGGCCCATAACCCATAGGTCCCAGGATCGGAACCTGGCGTAGGCTTGGACACCTAGTATTAAATCCTCTTGATTCATTTTCTTGGTAAAACTCTCGAGATTGCTTTCCCGCTCTTAAACATCTACCAGTATCATATCTTGTAAATCTCCTGTAATTCATATTTTTGTACGCTCCAGTGATGTAATATTCATGTAATATTGAATCACATGCGGTGATAACACTGTACTTGGACTGTAATGCTGAAATGTATATTATCACTAAACTTCCGTACTCTGATTCCCGGTTGTATTGATATGCTTAGCTTGTATACGTACGGGGATTTTACTCTGCGCATATACGTTGCAGTAGAGTCTCTGTATCCGGTGGGGCGTTACACTAAAACCGTCACTACTAGCAAGCCAAGCTTTAGCCGACCTCTTCCTGCCCATAGCAAGCATGCCTTCAGTTTCTCTAGCGTTAAACCTGCAGGTCCTTCTGATGCAAAGTCAATCACCTCCGAAAGGAGAACAGTTAGTGAACCACGGAAGGTCAACCCAAGGACCCAATGCTACAGGTGTTAAGGGTATGAACACCTTACCAGTTAGTGTCCGAGTCAAGATGATGATTTCGTGGAAGTTCCCATTGAAGATATAGAAGAAGAAGAGGATGATGGAGAAGTGGTTGTACACCAACAAGATAATGACTCGGATGCCTCTGTCGAACAGTATGAATTCAATGAGTGCATCAGAACTGTGGAAGTGACGGGCTACCTCTTAGTGTAGGCCGAACCCAATTAGGAGTGGGTAGGTGCACTTTAGTCCAGCTTGAGCCATTCAACGACTGGAGAAGGCTGTCATATTTCAAAATTGCACAAAAATTGACAACAAAAGCTGCAAGGTGATAGTGGATAGTGACAGTTGCATCAACGGTGTTACGTCAAAGTTAATCACCTTGGGGATGAGACCGGTAAAGCATCCAAACCCCTGCAAGGTCACGTGAATCGACGGTACATCCATAGATGTTCAGGAGAGATGTTAAATTCCCATCCACTTTGCAACGTACACAGATAATGTGTGGTGTGACATACTCCTAATGGATGTTGGTCATATCATTTTGGGTCAACCATTGTTGTTCGACTTAAGACGTCACCATATATGGATGTACTAACCAAAGTTCGTTTGTCCATAACGAAAAAAAGGTGAAGATTATGCTGAATCAACTGAAACCACCAATCCGAGAAAAAGGAGTTGATAAAGTCGCAAAGGTAAAGACAAAGTAGATATCCTAACTCCTAGAAAGAAGGGTGATAAGGGCAAAGGTAAGATGGTAATGAATTTGATTAGCTATGATCAAATTGAAAAGAGCTTGCATGAGAGTTCTACTTGTTATGTACTCGTGGCTCAAGAGGCTGATCGAAAGATTGAGGTGCAGATCCCCGAGCACATTAAATCAATCCTGGAAGAGTTTTTCGAAATCCAACTTACAAGATTTGCTAGGTGAGTTGCCTCCCATGCAAGACATCCAACATGCTATTAACTTAGTCCCAGGAGTAACTTTGTCAAAACTGCCCCACTGCAGAATGAATCCTACGGAACATGCAGAGTTACAACGGCAGGTAGGAGAGTTACTTGATAAGGGCTTCATCAAAGAGAGTTTGAGCCCATGTGCAGTTCCCGCACTCTTAGCACCAAAGAAAGATGGTACATGGCGATGTGTGTGGATAGTCGCGCCATCAACAAGATCACCGTCAAGTATCATTTTTTCATTTCCCATCTTGATGATATGCTAGATCAAATATCATGTGCCACAATCTTCTCCAAGATTGATCAGAGTGGGTACCACTAAATTAGAATCCGGCCAAAGGACGAATGAAAAACTGCATTCAAAACTAAAGATGGGCTGTATGAATGGTTGGTTATGCCTTTTGGCTGTCCAATGCTCCTAACACCTTCATGAGAGTGATGACACAATTGTTTTGGCCATTTATCTGTAATTTCGTAGTGGTATATTTTGACGATATACTGATTTACAGCCGAACTTAGGAGCAACATATGGATGTAATTTCGTAGTGGTATACTTTGACGATATACTGATTTACAGCAGAACTCAGGAGCAACATATGGACCATTTGAGGCAAGTCCTCCGCACACTCCAAACTGAGAAGTTTTATTCAAACTCAAAAAAGTGTGCTTTCTGTACAGACAGGGTAGTCTTCCTAAGATTTATGGTTTCATCCGAGGGAGTTTCCGCAGACCCTGAGAAGGTAAAAGTAATCACCGAGTGGTCACAACCCCGAATGTTTAGAGAAGTCAGAAGTTTTCACGGGTTAGCCAATTTCTACCATCAGTTCATAAAGAACTTTAGTGCTATTATGACACCTATAATCGACTGTCTGAAGAGTGAGGGATTCCAGTGGACTCCTGCCGCCGCCAAGGCTTTTACAGAATTAAGAGGATGATGACTGAAGCTCCTATTATGCACCTCCCTGACTTTTCGAAGGCGTTTGAAGTAACGTGTGACGCATCGAGACTGGCAATTGATGGTGTGATGAGTCAAGAAAACCATCACATTGCCTATTTCAGTGAAAAATTAAATGACGCCCGACAGCGATACTCTACATATGACAAGGAATTTTATGCGGTTGTACAGGTCTTGCGTTATTTGAGGCATTGTCTGTTACCGCAAAAATTCGTGTTGTATTCGGGTCCCTGTTTTAAATATCGCCCGAGTCGGCCGAGATATCGTCCGATATCTCCTTTTTTATTTGCTACCGATACGATATGAGGAAATCGTTCGCCATATCGCTTGCAACAAAAAACGGTTGATATTTGAAATATCCCCCGATAAATTGCCCGATCTTGGCCGATAAATCGCCCAATAGATCGCCCGATATGAAATAACTTATTTATTGCACGACTGCGTGCAAATGTACATTATTTTTTACTGTCTTTGTAAACATATTCCATCATTTTTATTAGGTAGATGATATTTATGACTTTAAACCAGCTTTTAGTTATCAATATTTCATTATATATAGTGTCTGATATGAACACTCGATATGCGCGCGTATCCCGCTATCTCCCCCGATATCCGATAAGAAAAATCTCCATCCGATACGATCCCAATATCCGATATTTAGAACCTTGATTCGGATCAAGGAGCACTGAAGTACCTCAACTCTCAGAAGAGGCTAAATGCGAGACACAGCAAATGGGTGGAGTTCCTCCGTGATTACATATTTGTTCTCAAACACAAGGCAAGAGTTGAGAATAAGGTCGCTGATGTACTCAGCCGACGTGTTATGATTTTAGTAGCTATAGTACAGAAGTGATTGAGTTCGAAAGAATAAGGAGTAAGACTCGTGCCCCGACTTTGGGAAAATTTACGTTACATTACGGGACGGCTCCATTCGTGAAATGAACGACTTTCTGCTACAAGACAGTTATCTATTCAGGTTCAGTAAGCTATGTATTCCCCGTGCGTCCCTCAGAGATTTTCTCTTGGGAAATACATGTTGGAGGTCTGGCTGGACATTTCGATCAGAACAAAACAATTGAGACTGTTGAACACTGATTCTCTTAGCCGAGCTTAAAGAAGGATGTCGCTAAAATCGTTGGCCAGTGTCGCACGTGTCAACTGGTCAAGTAACAAAAACAGATTGTCGGACCTTACACTCCACTCCCTATACCAAATTGCCCTTGGTAAGACGTGAGCCTAGATTTTATACTGGGGTTGCCAAAAACTCAGAAGAGGCACGACTTTATCCTAGTAGTAGTTGACCGATTCTCTAAAATGGTTCACTTCATCCTGTGCTCCAAAACCTCAGATGCGTCTCGCGTACCTGTCTTATTCTTTGATAACATCATCAAGTTATATGGGTTGCCCAAAACTATGGTGTCCGATAGAGACGTTAAGTTTGTTAGCTACTTCTGGCAAACACTTTGGCACAAGATGGGGACCAAATTGAAATTCTCGACAGCCTTTTATTCACAAACAGATAGCCAAACTGAGGTAGTAAGTAGGACTCTAGGAAATCTCCTTAGGTGTCTTGTTGGGAAAAAATTGAAAACTTGGGATCTCATTTTGCCTATGGCCGAATTTGCATACAATGGTTTTGTCAATAGGTTTACAGGTCTTAGTCCTTTTGAAATAGTAACTGAATTTAAACCTAGAGAACCAATTGATTTAATTCCCATGTTCCACCATCATTCTAGGGTATCAGACTCCGCATCAGTATTTGCATCCCATATACGTGCATTATATGAGGAGATCAGAGAGAAGATAATAAAAAATAATGTTGATTATAAAGCAACTGCAGATTTACATCACAGATTAAGGACATTTAATGTTGGTGATTATGTGATAGTTCGCTGAGACCTGAGCAGTTTCCTCCGGAAACTGTGAAGAAATTACACATGCGAAGCGGAGGGCCTTTTCAAATCCTCAAGAAAATCAATTCAAATGCTTATGTGGTGGATCTCCTACCGGACTTTGGCATCTGTTGCACTTTTAATATTGAGGACATTGTGCTATATAGAGGTACCTTTGATACCCCTTCTGATTCATTCGTGGATGAGCCTACCCAGAACCTTCTTTCTGAGAGTCCCTCACTACCTCTACTTCCTCCTAAATTACCCCATGCAACATAAAACATAGATTCTATCTTGAATGATTAGATCGTCTCTACTAGAGATGAAGGGACGCGAGGCTATCTTATAAAGTGAAAAAGAAGACATGATTCAGAAAATTCTTGGATTACTGAGGAGAACTTCCGACAGCTTGATCCCGACCTACTGGAGCGCTATCAGAGCCAGCGGCAGTTTCCCAACACACACTCAACAGGGTTAAGTTCTTCCTACCCGAAGGAATTGATGAGGACATCACGCCGCTTAGGGGGCGATTCAATCGCGTCTATTTCAGGAAGTGGCGTAATGCAATTCTTTGGTTTTAGCCTAATTTTATTTTAGACTTGTTTTTTTTAGCTGATGTAGTAGGTGTTCTTTTGTGGGCGTTTAGTACCACATCGGTTATTCTTTTAGAAATCATTTCTTATAAAGCCTATAAAAGGCTCCCTAACTACTTCTTTTGGATTATGGAATGATTAAAATTTTTCCTCAAATTATCCGATTAAATTCTTGAGTTTATCTGCTCTCGAGTTTTGGGTGAGAAGCCCGCGTAAGGGGTGAAAATCCAAAATCCTTGCCTATTTTAAATTTCAAATTTCGGTTACGATTTGAAGGTGATTGCGATCTAGGTTAGTTTTACATCATATTCCTTCTCATGTCTGCCTAGTATGGGGCAATTCAGATCCCATACAAAATGACTCATACCCAATCTGGTGGGATATGGAATTCACAACCTGAGATCCCATACTAACCCATAAGCCCATATTTCCAGAAGAGTTAGTTTAACAAGAGCCGGGTTCGCTTCTAGCTGATCAACTTGCTCCTCTGTCGGTCTGATGAGATACGAATTTCTTATGACGAGTTACATTTACTTGGTCCACTACTTATCAAACCTTTGACATTTTGACAGTATATATCAATATCCTAATTCAGAACAATTATGTTTTATTTCTACAAAAAATTTAAAAATTGTCCAGCATTTTTGCTCTACATGCAAACAATAACAGACTGAAACATGAAAAAAAATTATTCACGATGACAACAAGAACATGAACATGCTCTCACCTCTACTGATCTAAGCCCCCATGTAAAATGGCAATGCTGGGAATTGGCAGCCTTTGAGTCCCACCCCCTGTATTCATATAAACTTGTAGAAGTGTACACGCATCTTGGAGCCTTCTGGAATGATGATTCAAGAGGAACATTTCCACAGGTAACAACCTACAAGAAATTTCAATATATCATGGAACTCTAAACAACAGATGGTGTGTGGGACAACCTATGAAAATGAGCATCAATAGCATGATACTAAATGAACGAAAGAGGAATTTGTCAAAGCAAGACTGCTAATTTGTTTCATCTATTTGAACTGAAACCCAAGAATTATGCAATCCCAGGAAGGTCACGGAAATTCAGTCCATACACCACTTTGCAACCAATAAACATAGAGACATTTCTTAAGCCATTAATATCCGATCAAATTCTTCTCAGTAATATAAAACCAATTGAAGATGAGAACATTTCCTGTTTATCTCAAAAATATAAAATTGTGACTAAAAATATGTATTAGCTAATACAAAAGGCTAAAGTTGAACTTTATCTGAGGGAAGCTCATGAAGCAGTAGGATTTGAATTTATGGTGACAACTTATAATTTTCATCACACTTATGAGTCAAGCATATATATTCTTCAGTAAGCATAACCCCAGAAACATGTATCAGAATATGTATAGTACTTAAGGAGAATCTGTTAAAGGAATAACAAAGAAAATATCACTCTAGGCAGGCAGAATGATTGTCAACCAGTGCATCAACTAGTTCGATAAGAATGCTTGACCAATTAACTAGTACAGCTGGTTCAGGGTCCAGCTGCAGTTTTCACTTAAAACTTTGAGCTTCAATTGGCCGATATGAGCATGGTGTATCAACCAGATGCCAATGTATGCATTCAACTCGGGTTTTGAGTCACAGATGCTGTACTATTTGAGAAGATTTGGATAGATATGATTACTGCTCCACACCTAATCATTTTTTTTGTTATAATGGTGTTAATAGATGCAGTGCAATCAGGAGTTCCTTGGAAGAGAGGAAGGATAATGATTCCATGAGTTTAAAGAGAGAAGGTTTTGGTAAAGATGCATTAGGGGTTCTCTCTAGTTAGAAATAAAAATAAGACGTAAGGTTACCACCATTAACACTTGGTATTAAGAATCTCGATAAGGTCAGGGCATGCTCACTTTTACTTGCAATTTTCACATTTACACAGGATATCTTCATGGCTCTCTCCTTGGATGTCCACCAATTCAGTGTGTATCCATTCACAATGCATGTCGTGAATCACATTTTCTTGGTTGTCTTGTTTATCTTCCTTGTTTTGTTTATGTTCTTTAAGGATTGCAAGTTTATAATGTGGGTTATGCTTCCACATAATCTTGTCACCACTGAAGCAATATGAAGTCAATTATGAACCTCAAATGGATTTCTAAAAGACAACAAAATAGAAAAGTCATAAGATATTCCAAATCTAATTATTGGGTACCAGTTGATCAAACCTGCATGTCACTTATAATATAACACCAATTATGACGGAATGATGCATTTTAATTCCCCAGTTGACTGATGTTGCATACTTCCTTTTCGACTAAAAGATAAAACGAAAAAAATGAAGATTTTCAAAGATCAAAATAGTTCTAGAGATATAGAGCACAGAAACTAATCTTTGCAATACATGAAAACACTCAAACAATTTAATAAGTACTAAATAATGATAACAAGAATAGGAGACATGAAGTACAACTCAAAAAATATATATGATACTAAGCAAGCTCAGTGCATACAAAAGCAAAGCACTTTCAATTTCAACTCCATATTAGCAAGAAGGTTAATGATCGAAGTAAAGTTCCTATAGCATTGCTTACTACACTTACCCCAGAGACTTTAACATATTGACCATCTTTCGCAGTTCTAAGCTCAGTATCAGGGTATCGGCTGATGAACCCAACCATGGCTCTCCTACCCCAACAAGAATTCCAAGTGAAAAGTGCGGCCACAGCACCAAAGATAACCACGACAACAATGAGAAGGATGGGATTGTGAACAGCTGCAAGAATAAATCCACCAGCAACGAAACCCATCACAAATAGAAGAATCGCAGACCACAGTATTGCTTTAGGGAAGCTCTTCTTGAATGAATACTCCTCCTCCTGGCTTAGATTAGTCACAGCCTGGTTCTGTGCAATGGAGATGCTATGTAACTTGAGAGACCCAGTGGAATCCAAAGAACCAGAAACTTTCCTAGGTGCACCAGCAGAATTAAGTGGACCAGAAGAAATGGGACCTGATGTAATCAGCCCAGTAGCCGGAATCATTGGGGGGATAGGACCTGAGTTCTGCCGAACCATTGGGGTCACCCCAACAGATTGAGGGCCAGAAGACTTCTTAATCGATTCCCCATGTCTATTTAGATGTCCAGAATTGGATCTTTTGGAGCCTCCAGAAACTATAGATGAACCGGAACCAGGGATTGCTGCCGATGAAACAGGTCCAGAGGAATAGCTAGACCGACCAGTCAGATTAGGCATCTGTCCTGAGTGACGAGCAGCAGCACCAGCAAATGACCCAGTCCTGGAAGGTGCATTTATAGGTCCAGACTTCCTTGACTTGGAGTTCTCCATGTGAACTTCAAACATCTTTCCAAGTTCTCCAGATTTTTTGATATCTCCACCAGTGTAAGGCATGGCTGTAGAATTCATAGTTTGGGCCTTCTCCTTTGCCTGGTCAGGGCGGCCAGAGACATACAGGCCATTGCTGAGCTGGTGAGATGGAAATCTGGAACCCATGAGCTTGCTTTAAATGGTTTGCTAGTACTTTCTTCTGTTTGCTTCCAAATACTACTATATGGCTTTTAGTTATCCGCAAAATGATTGAAACAGATTACTTAGTTGCATTGTCATCATCGCAATAGATCTGAAAGTGCAACTGTGCAAAGCTTAGCTCACAGCAAAGCATAAAAGAAGTGAAACACAGACTAAAACAGAAAAGTGGCCAATGGGTGAAGGATTGTTTTGTCCCGTAACATCATACTAGTTAAGAGCACAGATTGCTAGCAAAATGCATGCAAGACTAAGTAAGCACGATCCAAGAGCACTGCAAATGTAAGACAATAAATATAACCAATTGTAGTTGATAAGAGTATCCAGTATGAAAATAATGTTAGGAAAATGTTTATTAGCTCAGGTAAATAAGATAGAAGAAAATAGGCAAAATTGCAATTCATCCAAAAACTGAAACTAACTTATTTAACACACACACACACGCACGCACGCACGCACGCACGCGCGCGCGCGCGCACACACACACACAGAGGGATAGATTTGGGTACATGCAGAAGGATTCGAGCCCGAATTCTTCCCACTTAAACTCAATCTCACGATATTCAAATACAAGATCCACTTTGTTAAAGTTGATCTACATTGTTTAAAGTAACTAAAAACTAATTTCAAATGTTTTAAATACTTTTTGCCCATCTATCACGTAGACGCAAAATGGACGGCCGAAGATAGCATTTTAATTAGATTTATGACTTTAGACATAAATTCTCGATCCGACCATTTGATCATGATCTAAACATTTAAAAAACCCCACACACCAATTTTGTTAGGTTTCAAATATTATACACCGTTAAACTAGCCAACTCACTATTTCGGCCGTTCATTTTGCACCTACATGATGGATGGGGAATAAGTATTCAAAACATTTTATTTTTGGTTTTTAGTTACTTTAAACAGTATAGATCAACTTCAATGGAGTGGATCTTGTATTTGAATGTAGTGAAATTGAGTTTGAGTGGGAAGGATTCGGGCTCGAGTCCTTCCACATGTACCCAAGTCTATCCCCCCCCCCCCACACACACACAAAAAAAAAAACATTATAGAAAAGAAAAATTTGAAGAAATTTAAAAATTGAAAAAAAACTAAATATGAAAAATGTGAGTGTTTTAGAACTTGGGCCATGAAAACTGGAAAGAGGACAAAGAATGAACAGCTGAAGAAGATAACTATCCAAACTTTGGGTACAAGCTTCAAGTGCATTGTTATCACTAATCAAATGAAGCCAAAAAGGCAAGCAATTCAAAATCCCATGACTTCAAAAACTAGTAAATGCACATTTGAAAAAGGAATCAAAACGGAAACAAGTAAAGCTTAAATTAGCCAATAAAAATTTTCACAAGCCATAGAGGTTCAAAACTGGATTCACAGAAAAAGAAATAAAATTTACATCAATAAAAGTAAGTGTTGCATCATGCAATCAACATTAATACAACCTGAGAATAAACTATATCAATACTACTATCAGAAATTCATTTTCATTATTCCAAATCATAGTAAAAGCAGACCGTGGGATTACATGTCACTAGAACAACAGCAAGGATAAAAGAGACGGCTTCAGTTGATCTCAATCTAAATGGGTACTGTGTGACGGGGATCGCTCTAGTTATTATTTAGTAGTCTTCTTTTAGTTGTTTTATTTTATTTAGTGTGTTTTAGTCCCACATTGGTTATGATGGGGAAGTCTTCTTTGTAGGAGCCTATATAAGATCAAGAGTTGTAGTTATTTAAGTAGACTATAATGAATTAAATTAAACCATCTTTTGTTGAGGCATGTTGATGTGCTTTATAACTTAAATTTCTTGCATGGTGATGTGCAGAGTGGGAGAGCAATCTCTTGGGTGCTGAATCCCAAATTAATCTTTATCCCCTTTCTTCCTCTAAAACCCTAATTATTCTCTCTTTCTGCTTCCCCCTTCTCGTTCAACATCAGTTTGGTATCAGAGCTAAATTTCTGATTCTTTTCTTCCCCCATAAAAAAGACTCCTAGATCTCTCCCCTCCCTCCTTTCTCTTCTCTATTTGTCAAAAAAAAGGAACTAAAAAATAAAAAAAACCGAAAGTTTTACTGTTCCTCTTCCCCAACTCCCCCCTCACAGATCCCTAATTCCCGCCGCCACTTCCTCTTCCATCACTGCCTCAATCGTCATCACCATTGCGCCGCCACGACCTCCTCTACACCCCACGCTTGCTGCCAAGATCTCTCGGCAGACCTCGCAGACCTCCGTCGAAGCAGCACATCACCATCAACCTCAACCCGACGCCACTGTTCATCTCCATCGACCTCAACTCCTCCTCCAGAGAGCTCTTTGCCCTCGTAGCCGGCCTCCCCAACCAACTCAACTGACGTCATCTTCGTCTTCATCGTCGCTTTGTCACCTCTCTCCGCGGCCATTGACCTCACCCATCGGATCTTGTCACCTGCTCACCATCAGATCTCCTCTTCGTCATCACATCAGACAACCATCAGATCTTCAGTGTCGGGCAGCCATCATCCACCCGATTTCGCCGAAGACCCCAAGCCCGTCGTCGACCCTGCCATCGTCGCCTGCAACAACACCGACTCCTCCCTCCGCCATCGCTCTCATCTCCAAGGCCAACAACTGCCCTCGTCCACAGAATCCTCCCCGCAGAACATCCCCTCCGTCTCCATCGCCGATAACGCCTACAACCGTCCCGTCAACACCAGATCATCACCAACAACACCTACGATTGTCGCCATCAACGCCTGCAACTGTCGCAGATCTCGTCAACAACAAACACCCACCGATCAAGTTTTTTCCTTCACCGCTGATACCCACCGACGATAGAGTCACCTTCGTCTTTCCTCATCACTCCCGCAATTGCCGCATCGGGACCTCATCATCACCGCCGTCATCACCTCATCCCCGCCTCGACGCCCCTCTCTTGCCGACGAGATCCAATCACCGCAGCAGCCGTGAGCTCGTGCAGTTAAGATTCGACCTAATCAAATCACATCGGGTCCGCTCAATTTGTCCAGATCCGAACTGATAAGATTAAAGAAGATCGGGTCAGATCCAACCTATCCCAACCCGAGCCTGCTCCAACCAAGTCAACTCTGCCACTCAGTTGATCCAGCCGAGTCAGAACTGAGTCAACTCAGTCAGCAAAGAAGCAGCAGCCAAGGTTCGTTTCAGGCCCGTACAGAATCTGTTTTGAGCTTTGTTCGAAGGGTTGAATCCGTTAATGAGTCCCGGAGCCACTAGAAAGATTTTTGCAACATTCAGGCAGCAGAACCGATCTCCACAAACTCCTGTTTAGTGCAAGTACTGTTCTAGGACTTCGTGAGCGACTCTCAGCTCTCCGATGTGAGTATTTCTCTGAAGGACTTTAGAGGAATATTATAGTTGCACGTGAACGACTCACCCCTCAGATGATCTCTAACTTGAGTTGAGTTGTCGATTGATAAATTTCTTGTAAGATAATTTGTAGCTCAATTGTATTTGCTTCCTTCTAGTGATTGCTTTATTGTTTGTCATTGTTCATCACTTTAGATTTGCATTTTCTTGCATTTAGGACCTAAATCTTTTAGGAAATTTTAATTTTCATTCATTTAGCCCTGTTTGAGTTTAGGATTCATGTTGCATATGTGAATTTGATTGTCCTGCATTAGTATTAGCGAACGTTCATTTGGCCAGTCGAACCGACATGGAAGAGAACCACAACCGCATGCTAGAGAAAAATGACCATATCCTCGAGCTAATTCGAATGTCAAACCACATTAAAGATGATAGAATCACGTGACAAGAGTCGACATATTAATAGTGGTTCTAGTGATGATGTTAGAGACTCGAAAATTATTGAAGAAGTTGAATATTGTGCATAACGATACTGATTCAGTCAAGTCTAGCTTGCCCATACCTAATGATACTCGTGTCCATGAGAATAGTATTAGTGATTTTGAACATGAGACAGAGGTTGATTCTACGGTGATTACTACTAGTCTTCCCTCTCCTAGTCTGGCATTAGAATTTGTTGCCATGATTCATCAGGTTCCTTCTCGTCCATCTTCTTTTAGTAGTTATTTGGAGTTTGTCCCTGAGTCCAGTTTACCATTAGTAAGGTTCGAAGTGTGTCCTCTTAGGCATCCCATATATTCTCTTTTCTCATCTTTAGGAGTTATGCCGACTGCATTGCATTTGCCTATTATACATGTTAATATCACTAGACAATTAGTAAATTGCAATGATAACTACAGATTTTCTGTATGACCATATAGTATATTGCAGAAATTTGCATTTGATAATGAGGTGATTATGATGAGTCACCCTGAGATCGTGAGGGAGTTATACGCTTGGCATCAAGATTCTGATAGGGTTATGAAGAGGACTGATCTTTCACCTATGAGTTGGATATCCCATGGGATCCTGGTATTTGCTCGATATTCAGTGGAGAGGATCTGATTTATCCTGTTGCATGTGCCTTGCTCGAACTACCATCAACCGCGGCTGAGCCGTCGCAGAAGCCAGACCCACCACCATCTTGGCTCTGACATGTGCATGAGTGTCGGCTCCTCGACCGCCACCTTGGCTTGATTGATGCGAGATGTGGTCTAATACTACCCGGTCGTACCTGCTATCTGTTACCACTGCATTCACCGGAGATAAATACTTTTAAGCCAGAGAGAATGATGTGATCGCCCTAGCTATTGTTTAGTAGTCTTCTTTTAGTTATTTCATTTTATTTAGTGTATTTTTTAGTCCCACATCGGCTATGATAGGAAATCTTTTGTAAGAGCCTATATAAGGTCAAGAGTTATAGTTGTTTAAGTAGACTATGATGAATTAAATTAAACCTCCTTTTGTTGAGACATGTTAATGTGCTTTACAACTTGAATTTCTTGCATTGTGATGTGCGGAGTGGGTGAGCGATCTTCTGGGTGTTGAAGTCCAAATTAATTTTTATCCCCTTTTTCCTCTAAGACCCTAATTTTATTCTCTTTCTTTTCCCCTCTTCCCGTTCTACATCATTGTGCCTATCTAAAAGCTAACATGTTAGAAGTCAAAACTACCACTAGAAAAAAATCTATAGAGAAAGACAAAGAAGTTTCCCTAGTTCCAAATATACAGCAGCCCCCAGTACTATTTCACATGAGCTGTTTAATTCATAAGCTGATGAATTCAACTCCATCCGTTTCAGCTAAATAGACTACTGATCCACTGCCTTTCCGTTCCTCTGAGCAGAGTAGTCAAATTAAAGGAATCTCATAATTTTTTTCATGCAAAAAAATCTGTCCTAAATCTATGGGTTTAGTATCAATTTCATTCTTTTGCTATTCCAAAAGATGGGAAGAGGAAGTATTTCTTCTACTCAAATAAGAAAACCCCTCTTGCCCTTCATTTTCCAAGAGTTGACAGCATGTAGCGACTTTTTTTCTTCCTTGACAAGAGTGTGGTTCAAATTGTAATATCTGGAAGTTGTAATGTTTAATTTCTAAAGATAGGTGGCATACATGAAAGAAACTGCAGAACTCATATTGATAATAAAATCACTGAACCGATGTACTTGGGATGTGTTCCCCTGGTGCAACCAAAGCATAACAGGGCTAGTGTACTTGTCAAACCTATGAGTCAAAAAGAAGGACCCACACAGAGATAGATCGAAGCAACGAAGTCAAATCAGTGTGCTAGTTTCACTTTTCCTGTATTGTATGAGTGAGCTAATATCCAAGGGTCATGGTTCACCACACCAAATAAGTGTCTTTGCACGCTATAGTTGGAACAAGCATCCAAGACTTCTTCTAGATTAAACAACGTGCTTATTGATAAAAGGACTTGTTAAGTATTGAATGGAACTCTGATATAATTGTATTTATCTCAATCTACAAAGAATATAACTCAATTCACAAAAATGTGAGAAATTGAAAGTTTGAAACATGACAGCAAACTTAGTTCACACACACACACGCACCCTAACTAGATACTTGGGGCTTTAACTGGGAAGGACATAGCAAAATACATGCCACATTGGTAAACCATATATTTTTGGAGAGAATATCCAGCTCAACACCATCTAAAAGGAAAATACAATTAAAAGACTGTCTAAGATTGTCCTTAGGAGAGGCAAAGTCAGAACCCATAGAACTCCTTAATTTTCTAGGGTGCTCCTCTCCAGGAAGCCGGTTCTTTGTGGGCTCAAGACGCTAGATCCAGTTGTCCTCTTGAGTGAGTAACATCAAGTGAACACACCCGCAGTCCCAAAGTGTCAGTGGTTTATCGCTTCTATAAAAATGGTAAGCAAACACCAAAAAAGACTCGGCCACGTTTCTTGTGGTAAAAAATCAATATACCATTTTCCCCTGTGTAAACTAACAGGATATCTACGATCAGGAGTCTGTACATACCTAAATTTCCTATCACCATTTTTTCCTATGTAAACTAGTAGGATACCTAAATTCCTCCATTCAGGAGGCTGCAGAATAGCGGAACTATCCATCTCTGCTCTCTATATCACAAGCCAAGAAATCGAGCCAGCTCATTTAAATAAATTGCAGGATTACAGTAAAAAACAAACCACTGGGATAAGTCATTTTCCAACCTACAAGGTAGGAGAGCTTGATTCTCCATCCCTGCACATTCTGAAATACTGTACTTCAAAATGCCACATGTTGAACTGCCAAAGAGGCAACCCCTAGGCAAATAAGTATAATCTGTAAACCTTCAGGTATTTCAAATATTGAAATATGTGTAATCAAATGCCTACAATGCACATAGAGTCTGTATTTTCAGACTATGGATCAAGAAATACAATAATAAAACGCTCTTTAGCTTGAAACCAGAATCCATACCATTGATTTTGAGACCATTTAGACCCACATTACCTGTTCTATGAAGCAATAGTTCAAATTTTTGACAGTGGCGTGTGAGATCTGCGACAACCCCACCACAGAAGCAAGACCCAAAACACCATAGATGAGATCGGAACAGCTAACTTGCTATATTAAACAAAATTTAAACAAAACATGATACCAAATCCCAAAAAGAATTTATCCAGTCCACTGCATTTCTAGCACATTGAGCTTGTACAACTAAAACCCAGATCTCTAAAGCAAAAACATTAGAATTGCAATTCCCAATTCCATAAATATTCAAACACTTATAACAAATCTAATGATGAATCCGAGAACCCAGATCCCAAATCTGGTTCCCAAACAAACCCACATTTCAATTTCCAATGTTCATTCTAAAATGAGCCCCCCAGGCTAGCAAACAGATTGAGCCGATTAAAAATCGCTCCTTTTTAGCTTTTCAGGTCCCAAATCATTGAGAAAAGAAAGAACCATGTTTCCTTTTTCCATAAAAGAGCAATTAGAATCCAAAACCAGAGCTCTAAGTTACCGTTTCCATAGGAACCAAGTATAGAGAGAGAGAGAGAGAGAGAGAGAGAGAGGAGGAGGAGGAGGAGAGATTTTTACCTCGAGAAATCAATGGAAATATCTCTACGTACATTGCTCCGGGGGAGTTAAAAAACCACAGTTTGCAGCTCTCCGACCTTTTCCACTTCCTCCGCCACAACTAATTCTCTACTGTACTTGGGGAACGGATATTGCCACGCCCAAGAATGAGGGGGGCACCCCGCGGATTTGGGGCCCCTAATTTTGATAAAAGACCCTCACCCTCTGCCCAAAATAATTTAAAAATGATCATTTGATCCTTTTCTTCTTCTCCTCCTTCCTCTTTCCCCTGCCCCGTCGTCGGCGAACACCCCCGAACACCCCCACCGTCGAACTTCCCTTTGCCTCCCCCCTCCATCGCCCCCCCCCCCCCCACCCGCGCACCCCTTCCCCTCCCCCCCCCCCCCCCGCACGCCCCCTCCCTGACCTCCCCTCCCCCCGGCGAAGAAGGAGGGGGTGCCCGACCTCCCCGGCCTCCCCCCTTCAACCGGCACACCCCCCCCCCCCCGACCTCCGGCACCCCTCCCCCCCCCCCAACCCCCCCGAGAGGGGTGCCAGAGGTGCCGGGGGAAGGGGTGCCGGGGGTCGTTTGGGGAGGGGGCGCAGGGGAGGAGGGGGTCCGGGGGGGGGGGGCGAGGGAGGAGGCGGTCGCTGAGGGGTGCAGGGGAGGTCACCGGCGTGTCGGGGGAGGCCGGGGGTCGCCAGCGAAGGAGGGAAAGGAAGAGTAGGTGGAGGGAGAATGAGGGAGGAAGAAGAGGGTTTTTTGGACATTACACCATGAGTAAATTTGAAAAAAAATAGTAATGGCACACTTATAAATATTTTTTTTTGGGGGGAGGGGGGAGGCTTCATTAGTTTTGGGGGAGGCAATACCCGTTCCCCTGTACTTAGCGCCAAATGACTAAACTGCCCTAAGGTATAACTGTACTTTAAATGATGCATTTATTTTATTTAAGGCAAATTGCACCAAAATACCCCATATTTTGTGGGTTCTTTCAAGAAAACACTGTGTACTTTTTTTTGAAGCATAGTGCTACCTCAAACTTTAACAACCTTAAACTTCATACTTTCTGTAACGGAAACGTTAAATTCGTATAACATGTGCATCTCACGTCTAATTAATAGACCAAACTACCATCTGAAAGGGCTCTGATACCAATTGAAAGCACACCTAGAGGGGGGGTGAATAGGTGTAAGTGCTAATCTAGAAACTAAATGCTCTAAATGCGGAAGCTTAAAACAAATTTTGCAAACACACTTAGTACAACCAATAAGTGTAGCCGAATTCCCCGTGAAGGGCTCTGGACTAACTCCTCTTGATTCCCCTTGAATGGGTTGAGGTGCTATGTGAAGCTCTTGTGGTTAAGTACAAGCGAGGCACACACAAACAAGCCAAGCATATAAGGATGATAAGCAATATAAAATAATGCAAGGCAACACAAGCAATATGAATGATATGAATGAAGAATGATGCTTTGCACAAATGTAAAGAGAGAGAGAGAGAGAGAGTTGAGAGACAATGGATCAAACGCAAAGGCCAAGATATGTTTCGAGGTTCGATCCCCTAGCTCTACATCCCCGCCTTCACCACCGTGAAAGATTTCCAATCCACTATCTCCCACCGAGGGAACCTCCACCGAGGAGGATTTGTTACAACACTAGGAGTACCAAACTCCTCTCTCAATACAAATACCACCTCACACAAGAGGGGTAGGCCCTTAGCCAAACAACAACCAATCCACCTCACACTTGAGGGATACAAACCAACAACCAACTCCACCTCACCAAGAGGGAGTAAACACCAATCTCCACCTCTACCAAAGAGGGAGCAAACCAATCACCTCAAATCCACAACCTCAACCTCTACCAAAGAGGGAGCAACCAAATAATGAGGGTTTACAATGGGCGGTCTCTTTCAACCACAAACAATCTCTCCTTTTCCACAAACAAAAAGATCCTAAATAGATTAGGATAGAAGATAGGCTCAAGTGTGGAAAACAAGTGTTTTGATCAAAGAAAAACTCTTGGGAAAATACCAAATAGATATTGAAATGAAGAACAATAAACCAATTTCCCAAAAACCTATTTTCTTTGAAAATAACAAAACACTTAAAACAAATAAGATGGATCTTTTGGCACTTAAAACTCTTTTGAAAACTTGTAAAAACACTTCAGAAAAGTAGGAATTTTTTCTCTTAAAAATCTTGGTTAAAACCATGAAGAGATGGGGTATTTATAGTCCCAAAACAAAACTAGCCGTTAGGCTGATCTGGCAGCCTGATAGGCTACCGGTCAGCCGGCCCGGCCGACCGCCAACGGTCAGAAATGTGACCGTTGGGGCAACCCGGTCGACCGCCCGGCCGACCGAAATAAACAGAGAGCACTGCTCTCAGTTACGGTCGACCGCCCGGTCGGCCGTCCCATTGTGTGCCAGACGTGCACAGTTCTGTGCACGTCGGTCGACCATACGGGTCGACCGGCCTATGGTTCGGTCGACCCATGCGGTCGGCCGACCTGGCCTGACAGACAGGTCTGGGACAGAAAACACATGTTAAAATATTTATAAAAATCTTTTAAGTCTTTTAAAAATACCCAAAAATAGTTTTATCATTTTGCATTGATACATAAACATGTGATAAAAAGTTTGGCTCAAATATCAATCAATATGAACTATTTTTGTGTCTTAACATTTTTACCAAAAACCAAAACATGTATTTTTATCAAACTTAGATTTTTCAATACATGAATAAGATAGTCAAAATAAGTTTGTATAGGAAGTTTAAGCATGCATGTATAACTAGAATACATCTATTATACATATAAACTATTTAAACTTGTTTTGATCAATCTATTCATGAAAACAAATATTGGTTAAACTAAAAACCGAAAAAACCAATATCCAAACATAAAACTTGTGTGTGTTGTGCACTTGAGCATATCAACTATTCTAAGCTTTACAAATGGATCTAAAACACACTAAACTCTATGATACCTAAGTCTTCTTGACGATCTTCATCTTCAAGTCGACTCGGTCCAAAACTCCATCCATGAGCTAGGCAAAGTGTGATCTTGATGCTTGAGCCCTGGAATCACCATGTGAAAGCTTCTAAAACACCTCTTTTGGAAGCAATCACCAACTAATATCTTGTTACATGATCTGAGACTAAAATCACAAGATAATTAGTAAACATAACTACATGAGTTAATCATCATCAAAACTAGGGTGGAAGGCCTTTGGGCCAACAATCTCCCCCTTTTTGATGATGACAAAACTCATGAAGTTATATATGCATGGATTAAAGTTAAGCTTCAAAGAAGCTCCCCCTTAACTCATGCATAAACAAATAAACAATAAATATGCAATGAATAACAATGCATAATCATGCATAAACAATAAATGGCTCTAGATACCAATAAAATGTTTAAAACAAAACATGCTCTAGATACCAATTAAAATTAAACTAAATTAAACTTAATAATTAAACTTAATATATGCAAAACATAAACATGAAGTTTTATATATGCATATTAAACTCTCAAATAATTCTCCCCCTTTTTGTCAATTATCAACAAAGGGGTAAAAACCAAAACAAAACAAAATCTTCTCCCTTTTTGTTCGAAACAATAAATCAACAAAAGGTTGAAAACAAGAAAAACAATATTCTCCCCCTTTTTGTCTAAAACAAAAACAAAGTCAATAAGGGGTTACATTCAATTAAGATATCAATTAAAAATATGTCAAAGTAGAGCATCTTGATACCAATTGAAAGGAAACAAACAAAAAATATTGATACCAATTTTAAGCAAAACACTTGAAAATCTTGATACCAATTGAAATTAAACATAATAAATTTTGAATGTCTAAACAAAAATTTTGATACTAATTGTAAATATTTTTCATTTTGAACATATGATACCAAATTTGAATTTTCAATCATAAAGTATGGGAGTGGAAAACAAATACCAATTGAAGGATGAAATACGAATTTTCTCCCCCTTTATGAAATACCAACTAAAACAATGCGTAGGCTTGATACCAATTTAAAAGTAATCAATTGAAACAAAATTGAAGCTCAAGCTTAGCATAAACACAAACATATATATGTATGGAAAATAGATACCAATTGAAATTGATATTCTTGGAATTGAAAGCATACATACATACAAACATATATGAGTATACAATAAATGTCAAGATTGACACCAATTGAAAGAATTCAATGATACCAATTGAAATAACAATAAGATCAAGTGTATACATTATATTACTACCACCCAATCATGGTTCAAGTTTTAAATGATTTTCATTTTAAAACATACATGAACATGATCTCCCATCCAACCTCCCATAGAAGGTAGGGGTTTTCAAAAATAGATTTGAAAATAAGCTTTGTTTGAAAAACTCTACCAAAATGAAGAATACCGTAACTAGTTAAATGGAAAATCTTTTAAACTAGTACGAAATCCTTCAAGTAAGGAATAAACTAAAAATAATTTTCATAAAACACATGTAAATCACATAGCACTTAAAAAAACACTCAATATTCAATAAAGTCCATACATGCTCATGAAAACATACTCATGAGAAATATTTTAAAAATGGTGAGTGTACAAGTAATGTGTGACATGGCATTATGAAATTACCAATTAAGCTAAAAACTCCTTGAAACAATGAAAATCATCAAAATTATTTAATCTTCAAGGTATATGTATGTCTTATACAAATTAAAGCATACATACATATCCAAAACACAATGAGTCCACCAAATATATGCATTAAAGCACGTGGCTCAAAAAGGATGTATATGTATAATAATAATTTGGATAAAATAGACATATACATGAAGTGAAAACACATGATAAAAAAACAAAACCAAAATTAGGAATACAAGTTTAAAATGTATGGATCATCAAAACTAGACTATACTAGCACATCTAATGGGTTCAAATACGCATTCAAGCTCAAACATATATAAATTTATTTGTGGCCCACTATATGCACAAGTATACACCTAGTTTTAATGAAAACTAACATTTAAACAAGTAATCTTAACATGAAGCATAAAACACGATAAAAATCAACATGATAAACATAAACATGATTATTATGAATATCCACATGTTATTAGAACTATGATATACGCAATAGCAACCAAACGGTGAGAACACAAAAGAATTTATCCATATTAAACATGGGTGTCTCAAAATAACTAAACATGTATATCACAAATCTAATAAGCATGGCATTTTTAAAAAAAACATGCTATAAACAATGAATATGAAGGCATGTAAATAATAATAAGGAGTTAGGAATCGTTACCAAAACCTAGAAGGCAACTTTCCTTGTCTCCAAAATATGGTGGTCATCTCCACTAAACCTTCCTTGAAAGTGATGCATCCAAATTGTTCTCTTTAAGCACGGAACGCATCCACTCCAAGGTACGGCAACTCTCACGTCATGTGAGAGCCCACACCTACATCAAATAAAGGAGGGGTGGTCTTTGGTACCCATACTCTTTTGGGTCCATGGGGGTTAGTACCTTCTCTAACCCAAACAAACTTCTTTGCTAAATTTGAAACATGTAATCTATCATAACAAAATTTAGCAAGGTGGCCCATACGTCCATAATGTGTACAAGTGTGCACATGAGCATACATGGTGTGATGGTGTCCGTGTGGAGCATGTGTATGCCGTGGAGGGTGTGCATGAAAAGATGGAATTTGTTTCTTTCGAAACAAAAATTCCAAGCGTGTATGGTTCATGGCACATTGGCTCATAGTGGAGCCCAAACAATCCATTTTCTTCTTAATTAAATTTATATCATTTTCAATCAAAGAAGAAGTGGAGCATGCAAAAGGTGTAGGGTGTGATACTAACCTAGCATGGCAAACATGTGTTTCAATTTTATTTTGTAAAACAATGTTTTCTTTAAACAAGCATCCAAATCTTTAGAAATTGAAGCAATCTTAATTTTCAAAGAATCATTTTCTTTTAAAACAAAATTAACTTTTGAAGTTAAAGACTCATTTTTCTTCAAAACTTCATTACAATCATTTTGAGATTTTAAAAATTTATTTTCTTTTAGTGCAAGATCAAGTTGAGATTTTAATGAATCCCTCTCATTAGCAATCTCCTCTTTCTCTTGCAAAACAATATCAAGTCTAGCAATCAAATTTTTATTTTCATTATTAATGCCTAGACTTTTCCTTTTCAAAACATTATATTTTTCTATTAACTTTTCACACACAATAGAAAGTTCTTCATTCAAAGCATGGGGATCAACATAATCATCACATGAAGAACTAGCATCAAAACTATCTAGTTGAGATTCCGAATGTACCTCAAGGGAGTCATTCCCTTAGACCATTAAGCATTGTGAGTCGGATTCTCCACTAGATTCCTCTTCTTGTTGGATAGGCGTTTGAAGCTTGGAGGTGGTGGTTGTTGTCAACTTGTTCCACACTGCAAAAGCGGAATCAAGGTTAGAAACATGCATAAGATATTCTTTTGAAAGCGTGCTTCTAATGGCCTCTAGGGCTTGTGCATTGGCCCCTATTGATTGCTATCACTAAGGAAGGATTCCTTGGTAATGGCAAGGTGAACCTTGTAACCTAGGGCTTATAGGTACATGGACATCCTATGCTTTCAAACAACAATGTTGGAAGGGTCAAAACTAGGTGGGGTCATGAAGTCCATGGTAAACTATATGAGTGTGCAAACAAGCAAATGCAAATAATAGATTAGCAAACAAATGGATCTCACTCCTAGGATGTTAAGCCTAAGTATCAGGAGCGTAGGCTCTGATACCAATTGAAAGTGCTCTGATACCAATTGAAAGCACACCTAGAGGGGGGTGAATAGGTGTAAGTGCTAATCTAGAAACTAAATGCTCTAAATGCGGAAGCTTAAAACAAATTTTGCAAACACACTTAGTACAACCAACAAGTGTAGCCGAATTCCCCGTGAAGGGCTCTGGACTAACTCCTCTTGATTCCCCTTGAATGGGTTGAGGTGCTATGTGAAGCTCTTGTGGTTAAGTACAAGCGAGGCACACACAAACAAGCCAAGCATATAAGGATGATAAGCAATATGAAATAATGTAAGGCAACACAAGCAATATGAATGATATGAATGAAGAATGATGCTTTGTACAAATGTAAAGAGAGAGAGAGAGTTGAGAGACAATGGATCAAACGCAAAGGCCAAGATATGTTTCGAAGTTCGAGCCCCTAGCTCTACATCCCCGCCTTCACCACCGTGAAGGATTTCCAATCCACTATCTCCCACCGAGGGAACCTCCACCGAGGAGGATTTGTTACAACACTAGGAGTACCAAACTCCTCTCTCAATACAAACACCACCTCACACAAGAGGGGTAGGCCCTTAGCCAAACAACAACCAATTCACCTCACACTTGAGGGATACAAACCAACAACCAACTCCACCTCACCAAGAGGGAGTAAACACCAATCTCCACCTCTACCAAAGAGGGAGCAAACCAATCACCTAAAATCCACAACCTCAACCTCTACCAAAGAGGGAGCAACCAAATAATGAGGGTTTACAATGGGTGGTCTCTTTCAACCACAAACAATCTCTCCTTTTCCACAAACAAAAAGATCCTAAATAGATTAGGATAGAAGATAGGCTCAAGTGTGAAAAACAAGTGTTTTGATCAAAGAAAAACTCTTGAGAAAATACCAAATAGATATTGAAATGAAGAACAATAAACCAATTTCCCAAAAACCTATTTTCTTTGAAAATAACAAAACACTTAAAACAAATAAGATGGATCTTTTGGCACTTAAAACTCTTTTGAAAACTTGTAAAAACACTTTAGAAAAGTAGGAATTTTTGCTCTTAAAAATCTTGGTTAAAACCATGAAGAGATGATGTATTTATAGCCCCAAAACAAAACTAGCCGTTAGGCTGATCTGGCAGCCTGACAGGCTACGGTCGGCCGGCCCGGCCGGCCGTCAACGGTCAGAAATGTGACCGTTGGGGCAACTCGGTCGACCGCCCGGCCGACCGAAATAAACAGAGAGCACTGCTCTCAGTTACAGTCGACCGCCCGGTCGGCCGTCCCATTGTGTGCCAGACGTGCACGGTTCTGTGCACGTCGGTCGACGGTACGGGTCGACCGGCCTATGGTTCGGTCGACCCATGCGGTCGGCCGACCTGGCCTGACAGACAGGTCTGGGACAGAAAACACATGTTAAAACATTTCTAAAAATCTTTTAAGTCTTTTAAAAATACCCAAAAATAGTTTTATCATTTTGCATTGATACATAAACATGTGATAAAAAGTTTGGCTCAAATATCAATCAATATGAACTATTTTTGTGTCTTAACATTTTTACCAAAAACCAAAACATGTATTTTTATCAAACTTGGATTTTTCAATACATGAATAAGATAGTCAAAATAAGTTTGTATAGGAAGTTTAAGCATGCATGTATAACTAGAATACATCTATTATACATATAAACTATTTTAACTTGTTTTGATCAATCTATTCATGAAAACAAATAATGGTTAAACTAAAAACCGAAAAACCAATATCCAAACATAAAACTTGTGTGTGTTGTGCACTTGAGCATATCAACTATTCTAAGCTTTACAAATGGATCTAAAACACACTAAACTCTATGATACCTAAGTCTTCTTGACGATCTTCATCTTCAAGTCGACTCGGTCCAAAACTCCATCCATGAGCTAGGCAAAGTGTGATCTTGATGCTTGCGCCCTGGAATCACCATGTGAAAGCTTCTAAAACACCTCTTTTGGAAGCAATCACCAACTAATATCTTGTTACATGATCTGAGACTAAAATCACAAGATAATTAGTAAACATAACTACATGAGTTAATCATCATCAAAACTAGGGTGGAAGGCCTTTGGGCCAACACCATCAACTACATTCACCTGGCCTTATTTATTTCCCCTCACTAGATCATACTCTTTCTTTTATAATTATTTTTTTTCCTTAAATCGTAAAAATTTAGAGATTTTTCAATTTCTCTCTTACCCTTTTCAATCCCTCTCCCACAAGTTTCATTTATGATGTCCTCATTGAATTTTGTGTCAAGAAATTCATGTAAGCTACCAGAACTTGAAGAGGATTCATATAATGGTCTCAGTTTTTATAATCCTTAATCCACGTAATAATATCTGATTTTCTTCTAAATTTTAACATCTCCTTTGTAATTATTATAGGGTCATACATCACAAGTACACAATTTCGGCCATAATTGACCTGCTAACATCCTTGAGATCTTAGTCTCAGCTATCAACCAACAATCACAATATATAAGCTTGAGAGTACCCCCTCGGCAACCTAAATCCAAACCATCATCAACTTAATGTAACATTTATAACCACGCATATATCTCCATACATATGCGAAGATCAAAATCAATTATCTAGCTTACCAGTCTTATACATATTACATAGCATACATATCAAGTTTGATGTTTATAAACAAGCATGAAACTATTCATGGATGACATAATATAAGAAAATTTCACAAGTTGAATTTCTCCATGCAGTTTTCAAAAGAAACATTCAAATAGCTTCAAGTTGGTTCTTTGCCCATATCGTTACCCGAAAATGTTGTTAATTTAAAGGGTGAGCTTGACAGCCTAGTGAGTAAAGTCATGTAAGAAATTCATAGAGTGGTATACATATAACAATACGAAATATGAGTTGTGTACCAAGTAATAAGCACTAACATGTTGATGATCTATCACCGATCAAACAATAGAGGAACACCAAGTCGAAAACTCGGCAGCGGAAGCGGAAGCGTAGAAGATCTACTACTAATAAGCAATCACCACACAACCAAGGAACAAAAGATTTAACGTGGTTCGACAATGTGCCTACGTCCATGGGGAGGAGGGGAGAAATATTTATTGAAGAAAATACAAGAGTTACAATGAGATCTCTCTCACAACTCTCAATGGTAGAATTTTAGAATTTCTCTTGAATTCTTGACACTACTTCAAAAGGGCACCCCTGAGGGGTTTATATAGGCACCTGGGATGATCCTAGTCTAACATGAACTCAAATAAGCACCTCCTTAGAGAATAGGAAACCAGCATCCAAACGAAAATAGGAGACAGATACATATTAGAATACTGCCGAAAACTTGAATTCTTCTTCAATGAATATGAGGTACTCCAAATACTAGCAATATCCACCTTGATCATGTTCATTGAGCCCCTCTGTAGAAATTGCCCTCTGCTTCATTCGCCTTCTTTTCTTCCCCTTTTGTGACTTCACATGGCTCCCTCCCAAGAGCCCGTTCACTATTTTACCTTTGAATAACCTTGACGAAGTTCAGAGATGCTCTGAACTTCTCCACTAGGATGGTCTTCATCATCATATCCACTGAATTCTTCTTCGTGCTGATCTTTATCAAATCGATCACCTTATCATCCACGACCCACTAACTTATCTTGTGAAATCTCACATCAATGTGCTTCGTCCACTTGTGAAACATGTGATCTTTAGCGAGATGAATAACACTCTGGCTGTCGTAATGAACCTGAACTGAATCCTGTATGATACTGAACGTCTCAACCAATCCTCTCAACCACAAAGCTTCATGTGATGCCTCAACTGTAGCCATGTATTTCGCTTCTCTCATTGAAAGAGATTGTATCTTGTAACTCTGTCTTCCAACTAATGATGCACTCTACTACTATGAACACATAGCCCGTCGTAGATCTTCGCTAATCAAAATCTCATGCATAATCTGCATTAATATAGCCTTGTAGTAACCTAGGCTTTCCCGTTTTTAATCTCTGAAACACCAAGCCTAGTCTCGTACTCCCTCGCAGATATTGTAGTACCCACTTTACTGCTTCCCAATGTTGCTTTCCTAGATTTGACATAAACCGACTTACTGTACTAATTAAAACCATCGCATTAGCATATGGTACTCGAGACATCTCTTTCCCCTCATCCGATTGTTGACACTGCTTAGAGGATAATTTGAAGTGACCTGCCAAAGAAGTGGTGACTAGTCTTGCTTCTGCCGTGTTGAATCTCTCCAACACTTTGAGAACATAGTTCTCCTGGGATAGCCAAATTCTGCCTGTGTTTATGTCTCGAGTAATCTCCATACCTAAGAGCTTCCTGGCTTCTCCCAAATCCTTCACGTCAAATTCCCTCTTGAGTTGAGCTTTAAGCTTCTGAACATGAGTCTTGTTTCTTACAGCAATCAGCATATCATCCACATATAATAGAAAATATATCGGATCATCACTCTACTTGAAATAGACACAACTATCATACTCACATCGGTTATATTTGGCCTTGATCATGAAAGAGTCGAACTGTTTGTACCACTGCCTGGGAGACTGTTTAAGTCCATAAAGGGACTTCTTTAGAAGACACACCTTATTTTTTTACCTTCCTGAGTGTAACCTTCAGGTTGTTTCATGTATATCTTCTCCTCCAGCTCATCGTGCAGAAACGTTGTCTTAACGTTCATCTGCTCTAACTCTAGGTCAAATTAAGCAACTATCGCTAATAACATCTGAATAGATGTATGCATGACTGTAGGAGAGAAAATCTCATTGTAGTCAATACCTTCCTTTTGAGCATATCCTTCGCAACTAACCTTGCTTTGTATTGCTCATTATCCTTCTTGCGAAAGACCCATCTGCAACCTATTGCCTTAAAGTCCTTTGGAAGATCGACTAACGTTCATGTTTGGTTTCTATCCAAAGACTCCATCTCTTGCTCCATGGCTATAATCCACTTGTTGTGGTCATCTGCCTTGATCTCTTCCCTATAACTATCAGGTTCTCTTGTTTCTATTACTAATGCGAAAGAGACATGATTTTCATCCCAGCCATACCTTGTTGGTGTACCGTAACTCTGACTGACCGCCTCAACCGTCTAGGTTACTCTTGAGTAGTCTCATATTTGTCTCCATCTGAATATATGGAGTCCTCTTCTGACCCTTCAAGCCTTTTAGGGCTATCTGAGGACTCGACTCCCTTTTCTGAGTGTCTGTTGCCGAACTATCAGAAGCTCCACCTTACGCTTTATCCTCCGTCTCTGACTTTTCTCGCAATATTGAACCTTCGTCAAAGACCACATCTCTGCTAGTAAAGGCGCTCTTTTCCTCAGAATCCGAAAGTCTGAAACCCTTGACTCCTTTCGTGAACCCAATGAAGATACACTTTCTTAGACTTAGACTCCAGTTTGTTCCTTTTTGACTATGAACCAAACTATATGTCGGACAACCGAAAATCTGTAGGGTTGAATAGTCCGCAGATACTCCTTGCCAAATCTCCTCTGGGATCTGAAGATCAATATCTGTTGATGGTGACATGTTTACCAGATAACTCGCATGATTCACCGCCTCTGCCCCAAATCCTTCTGACATGTCAGTCTGTAATCTTATACTGCGGGCATGCTCTGTAAGTGTCTGATTCATGTGCTCTGCTACTCTGTTTTGTTCTGATCGCCCTGGAATACTTAACTGGTATTTGATTTCCTTACTTGCTAAGTAGTCTTTGAATTCTTTGGAGGTGTACGCGCCTCCATTATCGGACCTCAAGACTTTCACCCTCCATCCCGTTTGATTTTTCATCAAAATTTTTCACTCCTTGAACTTCTAAAATACTTTCGATTTCTGCTTCAAGAAGTATACCCAAACTTTTCTTGAAAAATCATTTATAAAAGTAACATAGTACCTAGTACCTCCAATGGATGCTACTGGCGAAGGGGCCCATACATCCGTGTGTATGAGATCTAGTAAGCCTTTTGTCTTATGCTGAGATGTAGAGAAAGCTACTCTACGTTACCTACCCCTAATACAAAATTTACAAAGATCAGGTTTGTAATATTTGATACCTGGTAGAGCACTCCTTTTGTGTAGGACTTGAAGACCTCGCTTGCTTATGTGTCCAAATCGCATGTGCCAAAGTCTTGTAGTATCTTCCTTCTCTGTTGTTACTGAAGTATCACCAATAATAATGCTTCCTGTTAACTTGTACAAATTTGCTGTCCGTTCTTCTTTGAGAATCATAATGGAGCCTCTAGTAACTTTGATTGCTCCATCTGTACCAGAAAACTTGTACCCACGAGCTTCCAAAGCTCCCAACGAGAGAAGATTCTTCTTTAAATTTAGAACGTATCGAATGTACGTGAGGGTTTGAACCTACCCATCAAACATCCTCATATGGATGTTGCCGATGCCAATAGTCTTCCACATGGCATCATTTTCCATCAGGATAAAGCCTCCATCATAAGGCTTGTAAGTACTGAACTACTCCCTTTTTAGGCACATGTGATATGTGCACCCCGAGTCAAGTAACCAAGCATCTGAGTATATATCTTTTCCTGACTCAGCTGTCAAGACATTACATGAATCCTATCTGCTTCTTCGACAACCTGGCTTGATCTGACTTTCCACTGGTACTAGCTCCATCAGAATTTTTGTCGCCTTTCCTTTTCAGCATTTCCTTGTATTTCATACAATTTTTTTTGATATACCCTGGTTTCTTGCAAAAGTAGCAAGAAAAACTGCTAAAAGCTTTTGGATCTCTTTTGGGTCCCTACTCTTTGATCTTCCTCTCTGACCCTTGACAAACAATCCTGAGGCCTCCTCTGTACAGTCTGTCTTCTTCATCAGCTCGTTATTCTAGAGCATCTGCCTGACATCTTCCAACTCTAAGTTTTCCTTATCATACATGATGGGGGTTACTAAGTGGTGATAATTTGATGGAAGAGAAGAGAGTAACAGAAGAACTTTGTCTTCTTCTTCTAATTTAACCTCTAGAGTTAACAAGTCGCTTAAAATTCTATTAAAAGCATTTAGATGTTGTAGAATAGGCGTATCTTTCTTCATTCGAAGGCTGTATAACTGTTTCTTCATGAAAAGCTTGTTCGACAAACTCTTCGTCATTTACAGGCTCTCCAGCCTACACCAAAGACCAGCAGTTGTCTCCTCGTTTATCACGTTATAAATGAAACACACCTAGAGGGGGGGTGAATAGGTGTAATTGCTAATCTAATGATCTTTTTAAACTTATGAGATATGAGTGATGCAACGATCTCTCAAAACACGACTAGGTGCCGAATACCCCTTGCGAGGTTCTGAACTCCGTCCTCCCAATTCCCCTTGAATGGGTTAGAGGTGCGCAATGCAACCGTGTTGTATGAGATATGATCGAACAAGTAAAGAATGAAATGCTATGATGAAACACACACACACAACCAATCCAAGCAATCAAGGATATAGCAATATCAAGCATACACAATCAAGCCAAGCATATAATAATGAATTGCAATATAAAGATGCAAGGCAACACAAGCAAGTATATAATAAGTATGAAATGAATGATGCTTGTATGAAATGAATGCTTGCACAAATGTAAAGAGATAAGAGTTGAGAGAAATTGGATCAAACGCTAACACAAAGATTTGTTACGAGGTTCGAGCCCCTAGCTCTACTTCCCCGCCTACACCACCGTGTAGGATTTCCCAATCCACTATAGGAGTACCAAACTCCTCTCTCAACCTTACAAGCCACCGAGGCTATACAACACACAATCCACCTCTACCGAAGAGGGATACGGCCCGTAGCCAACTACCACAAATACCTCTACCTAAGAGGCTCACAAACCAATCACCCGATCACCTCTACCGAAGAGGGATTCACAAATAAAAGGGTGGTTACAACTCAAGAGGTTTACAACAACAACCTCAAACACTTCTCTTTTCTTTCTCTTTTTCTTTTTCCACAAAAAACAAGATCCTAATAGTTTAGGATAGTATGATAGCTCAAGTGTGGAAACAATGTGTTTTTGGAAACAAGCAACAAAGAAAAACCAATTGGTAAGTCTCTTGTAAAAGATAGAAAATGCAAGATCAAATCAAAATCCCAAAACCTAGTTTTCTTTGATTTTCCAAAAACCTAAAACAATAAAGATTAGAAGCTAAAAGCCCAAAAACTTCTTTTTAAACTCTTCAGAAAACCTGAAATTTTTCTCTTGAAAACCTTAGCCAAAATCCCAAAGGAATGGGGTTTATATAGGCCAAAACAGAAAACTAGCCGTTAGGCTGATGTGGCAGTTCTGACAGCCACCGGTCGACCGGCCCGGTCGACCGCCAACGGTCAGAAATATGACCGTTGGGCACTATCGATCGACCGGCCCGGTCGACCGAAAACTTCCAGAGAGCAGAACTCTCACATCGGTCGACCGACCCGGTCGACCGGATCTGTGCCTAACAGACGTGCACGTCTGTGCACGTCGGTCGACCGGGTCGGTCGACCGGCCCCTTGGTGCGGTCGACCGACACGGTCGACCGACCAGCCTGTCAGCACAAATCAAGGTCAGAATTTTTGGAAAAAATATTTTATAAAAATCTTTTATCTTTTCTGAAAATTCCATAAAAATTGTTTTGTCATTTTATATTGAAACATAAACCTGTGATAAAAATTTCAAGACAATATATCAACATATCAATTCATTTTGTGTCTTGCAAATTTTATCAAAAACAAATCTTGTATTTTTGTCAAACTTGATTTTTCCAAAACATGAATAGGATAGTCAAAATAAGTTTGTTTACCAAGTTAAAGCATGTATGTATAAATAGAAAACATCTACTAAACATATAACATATGTAAACTTGTTTTGATCTATTATTCATGAAAACCAAATACCAAATCATAAAACGTGTGTGTTTTGTGCACTTGAGCATATCAACTAAACTAAGCTTTACACATGGATCTAAAAATCATAATCTAAACTAGATACCTAAGTCTTCTTGATGATCTTCATCTTCAAGTAGACTTGCTCCAAAACTCCGTGATTCTCCAAGTGCAAAGGTATGATCTTTAAGCTTTGGCACCGGAATCATCATGATAAGCTTCTAAACATCTTGTTGAAGCTAATCACCAACTAATATCCTGTTAATGATCTGAAACTTAGAAACACAAGAATATTAGTAAACATAACTATATGAGTGTTGATCATCATCAAAACTAGAGTGGAAGGCCATTGGGCCAACAATCTCCCCCTTTTGATGATGACAAAACTCATGGAGTTATATATGCATGGATTAAAGTTAAGCTTCAAAGAAGCTCCCCCTTAACTCATGCATCACAATAAACATAATATATATGCAATGAAAGCACATGATATATCTTATTATTTATTTGCTATGCATGAACTTAGTATATGCAAAAACACAATTATGCATATATAAAAACAAAACTCAAATTCTTCTCCCCCTTTTTGTCAATCATCAACAAAGGGGTGAATAATCAAAAAACCATAAATAAAATGAGGGGTAAAAATCTTACTTCCCTTTTTTTTTTTTTTTTTTTTTTTTTTTTTTTTTTTTGTCAACCAAAACAATACAAACAAAGTTCTCCCCCTTTTTGTCTAAAACAAAAAAACACAGTCAATAAGGGGTGACTTTAAAAACGTGATATCAATTGAAAATATGTCAATGAAGCATCTTGATACCAATAAACAAACATCAATAAATGTTATATGCTATATACATTCATGAAGAGGAAGACGCTAAGTTAGCTTCCCTACACCTATGCATTACATGAAGAAGGGATGACAAGCCCCAATTCACATAACACATATTATGTAATGCATAAGAGGAGATGTGAAGCTCCCCCTACACACGTATATCATATAAAGAAGAGTTGTCAATCTCCTCAATTTATAATATACTCAACATGAATCTATATGTAAGAGAGATGTTAAGCTCTCCTTGCATATAGGAAATACAAATCAAAACTTTGAATATTTTCTTTAAAACAAATTTTTTTTTTTTTTTTTTTTTTAGATACCAATTGTAATTAAACATACCAAATTTTGAATTTCTCAAATATGATACCAATTGTAAAAATTTTACCAATTTAAAAGATTTTACATAGAAACATTGATACCAATTGTAAGAATTATTCATTTTAAATATATTTAACCAAATTTGATGTTGATATCATATAATTAAAATAACAACTTTTAATCATAAAGAGTGGGAGTACAAATACCAATTAAAATACAAAATCAAATTTTCTCCCCCTTTATGAAATACAAACTAAAATCATGCATAGTCTTGATACCAATTTAAAAGTAGTCAATTGAAACAAATTGAAACTCAAGCACTAGCATAAACAACTATTTGTGCTCTAAGATATAGGAATATAGTAGGCACAAATAAAACAAGTATATGTGTATGAAATGGAATGAGTATCAATCACCAATAGATGATACCAAATGAAAACATACATACACAATAAACATATGAGTATACAAAAAGATCAAAATGATACCAATTGAAAGAGTTCAATGATACCAATTGACATAACAATAAGTTCAAGTGTATACATCATATTATCTACCACCCAATCATAATTCAAGTTTTAAAGATTTTCAATATAAGGCATACATGAAACATGATCTCCCATCCTACCGCCCTTAGATGGTAGGGGTTTTCAAAAATAGATTGAAAATATGGTTTGTTTGAAAATCTCTACCAAAATGAAGAACACCGCAACTAGTTAAATGGAAAACTTGTTAACTAGTACGAAGTCCTTCAAGTAAGGAATAAAACAAAGTTATTTTCATAAAGCATGAAAATCACATGATAATCATCACTCTAATCAATAAAGCATAACTCATGAGAAACAAAACATGAGCAATAGATATGAGTGTACAAATAATATGTGAAGATCAAAATCATGAAAAATATTTCATTAAGCTCAATTATTCCTTAAAACATAATTCTATCAAAAAAACATGAAAAATCATATAAAACTACTTATTTAATCTTCAAGGCATATGTATGTCTAATGCAAGCTAACATATACATACATATCCAAAACTCAACGAGTCCACTAAGAGTAGATGCATGAAAGCACGTGGCTCAAAAAGGATGTATATGTATAAGATTAGTTTGAACTAGATAGACATATACATGAAGTTAAACATAAATACATCAAACATGAAAAATCAAATTTTCATTAAACAATCAAATTTTATTTCATGGTATATGTATGAATTGTCACTACACTAAGTATACATACATATCCCTAAACACAATTGAGTCCATAAATAGATTTTGCGTTGAAGGCAAATGACTCAAGGGCTATACATGTATATCTTAATGTTTTGGCAAAATAAACATATACATGAAATGAAACACATATTTATCAAAACAAATTCAAAAATGGGAATACAAGTTTAAAATGTATGAATCATCAAAACTAGACTATACTAGCACATCTAATGGGTTCAAATAAGCATTCAATCTCTCAACATATATAGATTTATTGTAGCCCACTCTATGTACAAATATATAACTAGTCTTAATGAAAACTAACATCTAAACACATATTCAAGACATGAAGTATCAAAACAAATACAAAAGTCATCATGATAAAACTAAAACATGATTACTATGTAAATTCACATGTATTAGATTCATGATGTACATTATATCTAAACAAACGGTGAGAACACTAAATATGAATTCAAGTGAGCATATGTGTCTCAAATACTATACATGTATGTCATGGATCTAATAATCATGGAATTTACACACTAATCCAAAGATATCAAAAATATGTTTAAACAAATGAGACATGCTATAAATAATGAATCATAAAAGCATGTAAACAAAAAATATGAGAGTTAGAGATTTATACCAAAACTGATGAGGGCACTTCTCTAATTCTCCAAAATAAGGTGGTCCTCCCACCAACTCCCTTGAAAGTGATGCATCCATATAATTTCCTTTAAGTCCGGAACGCATCCACTCCAAGGTGTCAACACTCTCACGTCATGTGAGAGCCCTCACCTACATCAAAAATTGGAGGTGTGGTCTTTGGTACCCATTGTCTTTTGGGTCCATGGGGGTTAGTCTCATTTCTAACCCAAACATATTTCTTAGCTAAATTTGTAGTATGTAGTCTATCAAAGCAAAATTTAGCTAGATGGCCTTTTCGACCACAATGTGTACAAGTGTACACATGAGCATACGTGTGATGGTGTCCGTGAGGAGCATGTGTATGCCGTGGAGGGTGTGCATGCATAAAAGATGGAACTTGTTTCTTTCGAAGCAAAGTTTCCAACCGTGTATGGTTCATGGCACATTGACTCATAGTGGAGCCCAAACATTCTACCTTCTTCTTTAACATACAAATATCATCATTGATTTTAGAAGAAGTGGAGCATGCAATAGGTGAAGTGTGTGATACTACCCTAGCATGGCAAACATGAGAAGACATATCATTTTTCAAAGAATTATTCTTATTCAAACAAATTTCTAATTCTTTCGAAATGAACTCAATTTCTCTTTTCAAAGAATCATTTTCTTTTAAAACACATTCAACTTTTGAAGTTAACGTTTCATTTTTCTTCAAAAGAACATGGCAATCATTTTTATTTTTCAAAAAGTTATTTTCTTTAAGTGCAAGATCAAGTTGAGATTTCAATGAGTCCCTTTCATTAGAAACCTCCTCTTTCTCTTGCAAAACAATGTCAAGTCTAGAATGCAAACAAATATTTTCTTTTTCAATTTTTAGACTTTTCTTTTTCAAAATCTTATATTTTTCTATTAATTTTTCACAAACAATAGATAGTTCTTCATTTAAGGCATGGGGATCAACAATATCATCACATGAAGAACTAGCATCATCACTATCTAAGTGGGTTTCCGATTGTACCTCAAGGGAGTCATTCCCTTGGACTATGTAGCATTGAGATTCGGACTCTCCACTAGATTCCTCTTCCCTTTAGATTTGTGCTTGAAGCTCGGAGGTGGTGGTTGTAGTTGACAATAGATTCCACACTGCAAAAGCGGAATCAATATTAGAAACACGCATAAGATAATCTTTAGGTAAAGTGCTTCTAATAGCCTCAAGGGCTTGTGCATTGGCCCTTATATGATTGCAATCACTAAGGAAGGATTCCTTGGTAATAGCAAGATAAACTTTATGACCTAGGGTTTGTAAATAAACGGTCATTCTAATCTTCCAAACATGAATGTTAGAAGGGTCATACAAAGGTGGGGTCATGAAGGCCATGGTAAATTATATGTGTGCAAACAACAAATGCAAACAAGAGATTAGCAAGCAAATGGATCTTACTCCTAGGATGTTAAGCCTAATATCAGGAGCACTAGCTCTGATACCAATTGAAACACACCTAGAGGGGGGGGTGAATAGGTGTAATTGCTAATCTAATGATCTTTTTAAACTTATGAGATATGAGTGATGCAACGATCTCTCAAAACACGACTAGGTGCCGAATACCCCTTGCGAGGTTCTGAACTCCGTCCTCCCAATTCCCTTGAATGGGTTAGAGGTGCGCAATGCAACCGTGTTGTATGAGATATGATCGAACAAGTAAAGAATGAAATGCTATGATGAAACACACACACACAACCAATCCAAGCAATCAAGGATATAGCAATATCAAGCATACACAATCAAGCCAAGCATATAATAATGAATTGCAATATAAAGATGCAAGGCAACACAAGCAAGTATATAATAAGTATGAAATGAATGATGCTTGTATGAAATGAATGCTTGCACAAATGTAAAGAGATAAGAGTTGAGAGAAATTGGATCAAACGCTAACACAAAGATTTGTTACGAGGTTCGAGCCCCTAGCTCTACTTCCCCGCCTACACCACCGTGTAGGATTTCCCAATCCACTATAGGAGTACCAAACTCCTCTCTCAACCTTACAAGCCACCGAGGCTATACAACACACAATCCACCTCTACCGAAGAGGGATACGGCCCGTAGCCAACTACCACAAATACCTCTACCTAAGAGGCTCACAAACCAATCACCCGATCACCTCTACCGAAGAGGGATTCACAAATAAAAGGGTGGTTACAACTCAAGAGGTTTACAACAACAACCTCAAACACTTCTCTTTTCTTTCTCTTTTTCTTTTTCCACAAAAAACAAGATCCTAATAGTTTAGGATAGTATGATAGCTCAAGTGTGGAAACAATGTGTTTTTGAAAACAAGCAACAAAGAAAAACCAATTGGGAAGTCTCTTGTAAAAGATAGAAAATGCAAGATCAAATCAAAATCCCAAAACCTAGTTTTCTTTGATTTTCCAAAAACCTAAAACAATAAAGATTAGAAGCTAAAAGCCCAAAAACTTCTTTTTAAACTCTTCAGAAAACCTGAAATTTTTCTCTTGAAAACCTTAGCCAAAATCCCAAAGGAATGGGGTTTATATAGGCCAAAACAGAAAACTAGCCGTTAGGCTGATGTGGCAGTTCTGACAGCCACCGGTCGACCGGCCCGGTCGACCGCCAACGGTCAGAAATATGACCGTTGGGCACTATCGGTCGACCGGCCCGGTCGACCGAAAACTTCCAGAGAGCAGAACTCTCACATCGGTCGACCGACCCGGTCGACCGGATCTGTGCCTAACAGACGTGCACGTCTGTGCACGTCGGTCGACCGGGTCGGTCGACCGGCCCCTTGGTGCGGTCGACCGACACGGTCGACCGACCAGCCTGTCAGCACAAATCAAGGTCAGAATTTTTGGAAAAAATATTTTATAAAAATCTTTTATCTTTTCTGAAAATTCCATAAAAATTGTTTTGTCATTTTATATTGAAACATAAACCTGTGATAAAAATTTCAAGACAATATATCAACATATCAATTCATTTTTGTGTCTTGCAAATTTTATCAAAAACAAATCCTGTATTTTTGTCAAACTTGATTTTTCCAAAACATGAATAGGATAGTCAAAATAAGTTTGTTTACCAAGTTAAAGCATGTATGTATAAATAGAAAACATCTACTATACATATAACATATGTAAACTTGTTTTGATCTATTATTCATGAAAACCAAATACCAAATCATAAAACGTGTGTGTTTTGTGCACTTGAGCATATCAACTAAACTAAGCTTTACACATGGATCTAAAACTCATAATCTAAACTAGATACCTAAGTCTTCTTGATGATCTTCATCTTCAAGTAGACTTGCTCCAAAACTCCGTGATTCTCCAAGTGCAAAGGTATGATCTTTAAGCTTTGGCACCGGAATCATCATGATAAGCTTCTAAACATCTTGTTGAAGCTAATCACCAACTAATATCCTGTTAATGATCTGAAACTTAGAAACACAAGAATATTAGTAAACATAACTACATGAGTGTTGATCATCATCAAAACTAGAGTGGAAGGCCATTGGGCCAACAATAAAGGACCTCATCTGATAGGCACAGTATGATCATTTCCTTTGCGCGGAAGTCGATGTCGTTCCACTCATCATCCTCCATTTTCGATGGCTTCTTCTCAGTACCAAGCAGGGCCTTGTGTATGCCCACCTTCACGAGCAACGATATTACTCGCATCTTCCACAACAGGAAGTTGGTCTTCCCGTCAAATTTTTTTCACCTCGAACTTGGTTGTCGTGGTCATCTTGCTAGCCATCACTCCGATTCCATTTGTAAGGACTCCAGGCGCCATCCTAAAAGACTAGCCTTTTAGGTGTAGTCCAAATCCTTATACACCCCAAGACCATCCCATGTCTAGCCGATGTGAGACTATTTGTTAGACCCAAATCCCAACAATCCCCCTCTCGAATAAAGAATCTCTCTGTAAGCTCATCTTCATATCTGGAAGACATATGCTCTACGAGATTCTCTTCACTGCGTTTCAACACACGCCTTATGTGAAGCACAACTTGTAGCTTATTACTCCTCTTCACCGCGTTTGCAGGCACGTCTTACGTGAAGCAAGACTCTGCTATCAATCTTGAGAGCTCAACTAGTTTTAGAGGGACTTTACTGCGCCTTTTGCGCCATGGGAGATCAAACATCACCCACACACACGACTAAGTACGGGGCATAGCTCTGATACCAATTGTTGATGATCTATCACTGATTAAACAACAGAAGAACACCAAGTTGAAGGCTCGGCAACGGAAGCGAAAGCGTAGAAGATCTACCACTAGTAAGTAATCATCACACAATCAAGAAATACAAGATTTAACGTAGTTCGATAATGTGCTTATGTCCATAGGGAGGAGGGGAGAAATATTTAGAAGAAAATACAAGAGTTACAATGAGACCTCTCTCACAACTCTCAATGGTGGAATTCTAGAATTTCTCCTGAATTCTTGACACTACTTCAAAAGGCCACCCCTGAGGGGTTTATATAAGCACCTGCAATGATCCTAATCCAATATGAACTCAAATCAATACCTCCTTAGAGAAATAGGAAATCTGTATCCATATCAAAACAGGAGACAGATCCATATTAAGAAACTGCAAAAAACCTGAATTCTTCTTCAATGAATATGAGGCACTCCAAATACTAACAGAACATAGATTGGACAAGATAAATATGAGTTCAAAAATACAATAAAGACAGTAAATAGAATAGGTATTCAAATGATACGGTTCATCAATCGGGAATGTACAATTTACTTTATTTTTATTTTATTTTTCTTTTTTTAATAATATCTCGTATTTCACCGTATATATATACCCAAATTTATCTCAGTACTTAGCACATAGAAACTCACGACATATCAAATAGTTGTTCCATTATCTTTTTATCTCAATGAACTCATAATACAATATTTTTCATTTCATTACATTTATACACATATTGAAATCACCTAGAAGGGGCAGAATAGGTGATGGCTAAAAATAATGACAAATAATGCTGAATAATAAACAACTAATGCTATCTAGTAAGACTATGAGCAGATGGCAAACCCACCAATCAAAATAATGAAGTACAAGATATAAGAGGAGTGAGTTGAGTTGAGAAATAGAGAGAAAACAATGTTTTGAGATTCGCGCCACTGTTCTATGTTCACGCCTTCACTGTAATGAAGGATTTTCACTATTCTTTGATCCCGCAAGATCACTATCTCTACACATTCCCGTAAGAATAATTGGACTAGCAAGTCCTCTCACTTGGGGCCGCAACACCTACAACCACGAACCCACAAGCTCATTTGAGGCTGCAATCTCTACAACGCTTTGAATACAAGAAGTGATCTCTCTTAGATCACAAATGGCTCACAATACAAACCTATAACCAAGGAAGAGGAATTGAAGCTCTGAGATTGTGAGAAAAGCTTTGAAGTATATGGATTGAAAGCTCAAAAGTAGAAAACTTTTATTTGAAATTTTGGCTCAAAAATGATCTCTTTTGAAAATCTTAGCTACCCTTGAAAATCTTAAACAAAATACTTAACCAAAAAACTTAGGGTTTTTCTCTATTCCCTTATTTATAAAAGACCAAAATAGAGGAGAGAAACCCAAAATAGTTATTATTGATTAAACCAAAAAACATATTAAAAATAATGTCATTTGGGGCTAATCAGGCTTTAATAAGCTTGTAAATTGACCGGCCGGTCGACCGCCAACGGTCATATTTATGACTGTTGGGGATAGCAGTCAACTGGGCGATCGACGAATCTAACAGAGAACTCTGATGTCTCAGTCGGTCGACAGTTGGTCGGCCGATGTTGACAAAAAACATTGCCCTTACACCAGATCGATCAGGTGTTCGACTGACGTGCACAAGGTATACTTGTGCATATCCATGCAAAATTGGTCGATCGCTCGGTCGACTGATAGAGCAATTAGCTCTGAACAGTCGACCGACAAAGGGTCAAAATTCATACTTGAAAATATTTTGAAATCCTTTTTTATTTTTCACTAAAACACTAAATCTCTATACAAAACTAAGTTCATGTATATATTTGAATCTCAAATATGTGTGATCTTAGATCAACACAAAGAATATAGTGTTGAACTTATTTTTGTAAATATTGAAATTCTTTGTCAAGATTATTCTTTTCAAAACCATAAATCAAAGTATCATTTTGTAAACGATCTAAACTATCAAAATTATTTTCAAGAATTTAGAAACAAAACACAATAAATTTTATGTGTGTGTGTGTGTGAATCTCATGAGCAATGATTGCTAAAATAAATGAAACAACCAATGAGTTTAAGAATGTACCGTGTAGCTTGTGGCTAACGGGTCGTGTCCACAAGGAGGGATGCGATGGAAGCTTTTCGATGAGTCGTTTTAAAAGCAAGGAATTTGTGTTCGTTTTTTTTTGGAAAAAGAGAATGGAAGGAAAAGAGATGAAAAAGAGAAATTTCAACTTTCAGAAAAGGTTTGGAAAAGGTGATTAAGAAAACTTGAAAATGATTTTGTTGTTTGTAATAATAAAGAAGGTCTGGGCTCGCTATCTTACTACTCAGTTGTTCATTCTTCTCTTAAAAAGTTAAGTCCCTCGAATGATCATTTGCAAAACTTAGAGTTGTCTTTTAGAAAGCTTTAAGTAAAGCACATAAGATGTTTTTAGGAAAGTTGAATCTTTTTCTTCAGAAATCGAGGAATCGAATGTTAAAACAGCAAGTACGAAGAACAAGAATGAATTAAAAGCGATTCGCGAGATGTTCGTCGAAGAGTGTGAGTTCAACTATTCAAGCCCATCCTCATGTGCCTTCAAGAACACTTTCAAAAAAGAAAGGCTTTAAGTGAGGCATTCATATGAGTCATCGGGTCTTTTTATTCTTTTAAAAACAAAAGAGAAGAAGAACGAGAGAGAGTCGATAGCAAGCCCAGAAAGATATTTAGCTACTCATAGAAAGCGAAGAAAACAAAGACATAATGAAAAGCATACCGTACTGCAATTTGGAAGAAGACTTGCTCGACTTTTGTATTGTTTGTCACTTCAATTCTTCAAGTACAAGCTCTCAGTCCTCTCTCTCACAATGGTTTTAAACTGAACTACAAAGTAAACAACAGAATTACAACTTGTATTCTAGCTAACAAATAGTCCAAATCCTAAGAAAATAAAAGCAAAACTTAATCCTAGTCTTCGCTGCCTTTTTCTCTGATGAAAGAGGTATTTATAGCCAAAAACCCACGAATCAGGATCCCGGGAACGTTGGGGGAGCAAACGCTCCCCAACTGAATTCAGTTTGCCGCAAAAACGCGGCTTGGGCCGCGTTTTTGCGGCAATGGTGTGGCCACGTGGCCACACCAAAGGGGAGGAGGCTCCTGATATGAAGGGCTTCTCGCATATCCTGCTGATTTTCTTGTTGCTGCTTCAACCACTGACTGAATCAGCTTTTGATTTTTTGGCTTTGATTCCTCGATTCAAGGAGGATTTTTCTCACCCCTTGATATGCCAAGATATAGCCTAGACTTCTTCACTTCGAATTTATTCTGAATTAATTCAGAATAAAGTGGGCTTTTGGGCTTGTTCTCCTTTTATTCCTTTGAGCATTTGGGCCTACATTTAGCAAAGAAAAAAGGCACTTATTAATATCATTTATTAGCAAACAAGTGTGGTAAAGTGACAACATGAATGCAATGTATGTGACAAATCAAGCAATTCAAACCTCTAACTTGATTTTGACAAAACTAAATCTTACATTATTTAAAAAAAAAAAAAACAAATCTTATAGAGTGTTTCAACTAGTAACTCTCTTGATCTCTTGAGCTTAACTCCATCCTTGAGTGTTGATGTGTGTTCTTGACGATTGAGCTCTTGAACCACTTTGTTGTTAGCTTCAAAATTTGTGAGTCTTTTGAAAAAGCTAAACATAAGTATAATAATTTTTATAAACCTGTAACTTTAAACAAATAAAAAATATCAGTCCTAATAACTTCATGAGTTAATCATCATCAAAACTAAGGTGAAGGGACTTTGGGCTAACACATATATCTCACAAACACAACACATATAATATGCAACGCATGTATGCACATTTTTCTCCTCTTCTCCTTCCCCACCACCTTCATCCAATATATATATATATATATATATATATATATATATATATATATATATATATAATATATATATATATTTAGACATACAAATTCTCGATCCGACCATTTCATCATGATCTAAACACTTAAAAAAACTCACACACCAATTTTTGTTAGATTTCAAATATTCTACACTGTTAAACTAACCAACTCACTATTTTGGCCGTCTATTTTGCGCTTACATGATGGATGGGCAAAAAGTATTCAAAATACATGATTTTTGGTTTTTAATACTTGAAATAATGTAGGTCAATTTCAACGGAGGGATCTTGCATGCGGATATCGTAGGATTGTATTTGAGTGAAAAGAATTCAGCCTCGAAGCCTTCCAGAATGACACACACACACACACACACACATAATGCCCCGTCTTCCCCCTCTGGTCCCTCCCTTTGTAAAACATGTACAACAGTTTGTACGGGCATGCCACATATATTCACATATATATACTCTCTCTTCCCCCTCCATATCCGTTCCTCCAAGAACACACACACACACATATAGACTATACACAAATATAATATATTTATATATGAATATAAATATGTACATACAAACATAGCTTCCCCGTTTTTCCCCATCCACAAACTTTCCTCCATGCTATATAATGCGCACATGTAATTCGTAGCAACACATCGTTCATGCATATAACACATCAATAGCACATTAATATCAAAATTACTTAAGTTGCACATTTTTCGATTTCCCGATTTAGTTTCCACAAATCCATACCCGTATTTGCTTTATGTGTGTATGTGTGTGTGTGTGTGTGTCTATATATATATATATATATATATATATATATATATATTATATATATATATATATATATATATATATATATATATATATATATATAATATATATATATATATATATATATATATATATATATATATATATATAGGGAGCTGATCCTTTAAGAACGGTTCTCACGGATTTCTGTGAGAACTTTCACGTGGGTCGTCGGATTTGATAGATCAAATCAAATAAAACTAGATCTCTATCAGATCCGATGGCCTACGTGAAAGTTCTCACATGAATTCGTGAGAACCGTTCTTAGGGGATCAACTCACTATATATAGGGAGTTGATCCTTTAAGAACGGTTCTCACGGATTTCTGTGAGAACTTTCACGTGGGTCGTCGGATTTGATAGATCAAATCAAATAAAACTAGATCTCTATCAGATCCGATGGCCTACGTGAAAGTTCTCACATGAATTCGTGAGAACCGTTCTTAGGGGATCAACTCACTATATATAGGGAGCTGATCCTTTAAGAACGGTTCTCACGGATTTCTGTGAGAACTTTCACGTGGGTCGTCGGATTTGATAGATCAAATCAAATAAAACTAGATCTCTATCAGATCCGATGGCCTACGTGAAAGTTCTCACATGAATTCGTGAGAACCGTTCTTAGGGGATCAACTCACTATATATAGGGAGCTGATCCTTTAAGAACGGTTCTCACGGATTTCTGTGAGAACTTTCACGTGGGTCGTCGGATTTGATAGATCAAATCAAATAAAACTAGATCTCTATCAGATCCAATGGCCTACGTGAAAGTTCTCACATGAATTCGTGAGAACCGTTCTTAGGGGATCAACTCACTATATATAGGGAGCTGATCCTTTAAGAACGGTTCTCACGGATTTCTGTGAGAACTTTCACGTGGGTCGTCGGACGTCGGATTTGATAGATCAAATCAAATAAAACTAGATCTCTATCAGATCCGATGGCCTACGTGAAAGAATTCGAGGCCAAATTCTTCCCACTCAATATAATCCTATGATATCCGAATGCAAGATCCACTCCCTTGAAGTTGATCGACATTATTTCAAGTAACTAAAAATCAAAAATCCATCCATCAAGTAGGTGCAAAATGGACGGTCAAATAGTGAGTTTGTTAGTTTAATAGTGTAGAATATTTGAAATCTAACAAAAATTGATGCGTGAGATTTTTTTATATTTAGATCATGATAAAATGATTATATCGAGAATTATATGTCTAAAGATATAGATCTAAGTAATATGCTATTTTCTGCTGTCCATTTTGCGCCTACTTGATGGCTGGACAAAAAGTATTTAAAATACATGATTTTTTATTTTTAGTTACTTGAAATAATGTAGAACAACTTTAATGGAATGAATCTTACATTCGGATGTCATAGGGTTGTGTTTAAGTGAGAAAGATTCGGCCTCGAATCCTTTCGGAATGACACAAATCTCTCTCTTTCTCTCTCTATATATTAAGGGCCAATGTCATGTTTTATACAATGATTTTTCATTTGGGTTTATTAATGTATTCAATACTCTTTCTTAGGCTTTCAGTTCATGAATGACTCAGTAATGGATTCAAGATATTTTTTATCGACATCGATACATTATTTCAATCCCCTCACAAGTATCGCAATTTACACCATAATCTCGACAGTATATATCAAACTATAATTTGATTAAATTTTGGGGATATGGATCGAGAAATGAGCCGAGGGTCTTTCCAATATCATGATTATCAAGTTGACACCATGATTTACACCATGATTAACAAGTTTCTGATAGGATTCATGAATCAAAATGTCAAATTCAACTATGAAAATCAAGTGAGAACAAGAGAAAAACTTTACTCACTGTTGATTTGGCATTTTTTCGATATCGTCGAAGCTCGCAATCACTGTGATAATTTCCTATTTAATTTTATATATAATAGAAATTAGTTCTCGCATACAATTATTAATTAAATAAATTTAATTAAAAGAAAAAAATGCTAGCGTACCTCCTAATTGATTAATTATTTGATTTTTTTGGACCACCAAGCACATACCTCACCTCCTTCTCCTTTTTCTTGCCTACGGGTCAAGGTTGGCTGAGACAACTTAGCTCCGTGAAATCTCAAGCCGTCGGTTAGGCTCGATCTGAGCTTGACTCGGTCCTGCTCCAAATCCAATTTGAGGAAAAAAGATAAGAAAAAGAGAATAAATTGATGAATTAATTATAAAAGAAGAGGGGTTCAAGGGTTTTCTCAGATGTGAAAGTGTGGAGGATGAATAGTAACTCAAGAGAGATATAAATAGGTGAGAAAAAAATTGGTAATGATTTCTTTATTTAAGATTCTCCAAAGCTCTCTCCCCACCAAACTCATTGTCTTCGTTAATTCATTTATTTATGAATATAATACTTTGTATTTATCCCTTATCACCCTACACACATATAAAATATATTAAGAGATTAAACATAATTAACTGTTCATTAACTAAGTAATTAAGTCATCATCTCTAATTATTCTTTATATACACATTAATTCAAAATTAAAATTTTAAATTAGGTTTAATAATCTGGGTGTTAAAATTCATGGGAGGAGACTAATTGGAGTGAAGTGAAGTTGTGCTATTATGGAGTCAACTGCCACTACACACCTCTTGGACCAGGAGAACCTAAAGTTGAAGGTTCTGGGTTGTCTAAGGTTAAAGAAGGATAAATGCATGTATTTTGAATGAAAGGATCCCCACACATCCAAGAATCCAAATTTGTAATTTTACATTTGATGAATATGTTGCGCGCCGGACAACAACCAAATAGAGAAAACCCTAGAACTCAGATGCAAAAGAACAATACTATCCACAGCAAATAGCACACAATCCCAGAGAAAGAGCACAAAACAAATTTAACGAGGTTCGGCCTTTTCGCCTACGTCCTCGGGGCAAGAAAGAGAGAGTTTTTATTGATTTTGTGAATCAATACAATTTCTGCAGCTCCTCTGATGATTAGAGATCTGCCTCTTTTTCACACACCACTTAAACCCTAGAAATCAGCCTTTAAATATAAACAGATTTCTAATTCAGCAAAACAGCCCGACCCGACTGTCGGTCGACCGACCATATGCACCGGTCGACCGTGACGGTCGACCGTGCCTAACCGAGAGTTAGGCACTTTCAGTCGGTCAACCGGGCGGTCGACCGCTCTCCTTCTGCGGTTGACCGGACCAGTCACCGCTACTCCTTTGTGCATGTTGTGCACGTCGGTTGACTGGACCGATCTGCTGCTGCTGCTGCTGCAGCGGACGGTCGACCGGACCGGTCGACCGTTCTCCTGCTGATTTGCTGGCTGCTGTGCTGATCTGATCCTCGTCGACTTGTGCGGATCCTCGTTGACTTCCTCTCTCTTCCTACAATTCTCCACATCGGTGAAGATTTTTCAAATCTGAGCCGATCTCCAACGTACCCCAGTCTATCACCTGGCGAAATCGACACACGATCTCGGCGAAATCGATACACGATCTCGGCTTGCGTGCACCAGACGAAATCGACACACGATCTCTGTTGGCCCGGAGACCTTCCTCTCTAGTTTTGATGATGATTAACTCATGTAGTTATGTTTACTAATAATCTTGTGATTTTAGTTTCAGATCATGTAACAAGATATTAGTTGGTGATTGCTTCAAAAAGAGGAGTTTGGAAGCTTTCACATGGTGATTCCAGGGCCCGAGCATCAAGATCATACATAGCCTAGCTCGTGGATCACGTTTGGGATCGAGTCGACTTGAAGATTGAAGTCATCAAGAAGACTTAGTTTTCCACACTTGAGCTATATCTTCTATCCTAATCTACTAGGATCTTGTTTTGTGAAAAGAGAGATTGTTTGAGGTTGTGGAAACCTCCAAGTTGTACACCCTTGCTTTTGTTGTATCCCTCTTTGGTAGAGGTTGATCGGGTGATTGGTTTGCTCCCTCTTGGTAGAGGTTGAGGCTTGTGGTTTGCTCCCTCTAGTGAGAGGTGGAGTTTGGTTTGTATTCCTCTTCGGTAGAGGTGATTGTGGTTGTTTGGCTACGGGCCTACCCCTCGGTTGTGAGGCGGTGTTTGAGAGAGGAGTTCGGTACTCTCTTGTTGTAAAAATCCTCCTCGGTGGAGGTTCCCTTGGTGGACAAGATAGTGGATTAGAAATCCTTCTCGGTGAAGGCGGGGACGTAGAGCTAGGGGCTCGAACCTCGAAACATATCTTTATGTTTGCGTTTGATCCATTGTCTCTCTAACTCTCTTTATATTGTGCAAAACATCATTCATTCATTCATATCTTATTGCTTGCATTTGTGCCTTGCATTATTTCATATTGTTCATCCTTATATGCTTGGCTTGCTTGTGTGTGTGCCTCACTTGTACTTAACCACAAGAGCTTCATATAGCACCTCAACTCATATCTAGGGGAATCAAGAGGAGTTAGTCTAGAGCCCTTCACGGGGAATTCGGCTACACTTGTTGGTTGTATTAAGTGTGTTGCAAAATTATTTTTAGCTTCCGCATTTAGTTTCTAGATTAGCATTACCACCTATTCACCCCCCCTCTAGGTGATTACAATTGGTATCAGAGCCTACGCTCCTGATACTTAGGCTTAACATCCTAGGAGTGAGATCCTTGTTTGCTAATCTACCATTTGCATTTGCATATTTGTTTGCTTGCACACATTTAGTTTGGACCCATGAATTTTTTGACCCCACCTATATTTGACCCTTCCAACATTCTTGTTTGGAAGACTAGGATGTCGATATACCTCCAAACCCTAGGATATAAGGTTCACCTTGCCATTACCAAGGAATCCTACCTTAGTGATAGCAAGCATATAGGGGCCAATGCACAGGCCCTTGAGGCCATTAGAAGCACGCTTTCAAAAGAATATCTTATGCATGTTTCTAATCTTGATTCCACCTTTGCAGTGTGAAAAAAGTTGACAACCACCACCACCTCCGAGCTTCAAATGCCAATCCAACAAGAAGAGGAGTCTAGTGGAGAATCCGAGTCACAATGCTTCATGATCCAAGGGAATGACTCCCTTGAGGTACAATCGGAAACTCAACTAGATAGTTTTGATTCTAGTTCTTCATGTGATGATCATATTGATGCCCATGCTTTGAATGAATATTGATGCCCATGCTTTGAATGAAGAACTTTCCATTGTGTGTGAAAAATTAATTGAAAAATATAAAGTTTTGAAAAAGAAAAGTCTAGGAATTGAAAAGAAAATAAAAGTTTGCATTCTAGACTTGACAAGGTTTTGCAAGAGAAGGTTGAGGTCTATAATGAAAGGGATTCATTGAGATCTCAACTAGACCTTGCACTAAAAAAAAATAATTTTTTGAAAAATAAAAATGATTGTGAAACACTTTTGAAGAAAAACGAAAATTTGTCTTCAAAAATTGATTTTGTTTTAAAAGAGAATGTTGCTTTGAAAAATAAAATAATTTCTATTTCAAATGATTTAAATGTTGTTTAGAGAAAAATGAAGTTTTGAAAAATAAAATTATTTCTCATGTTTGCCATGCTAGGGCAGTTTCACCTAGATCACCCCTTACATGCTCCACTTTATCTTCAAGTGTTAAAAATAATATAGATGTTTTGAAGAAAAGTGTAGATTGTTTGGGCTCCACTTTGAGCCAATGTGTTGTGGGCCATACACGGTTGGAAACTTTGTTTCGAAAGAAACAAGTTTCATCTTTTCATGCACACCCTCCACGGCATACACATGCTCCTCACGGACACCATCACACTATGTATGCTCATGTGTACACATGTACACATTGTGGACGTAAGGGCCACCTTATTAAATTTTGCTATGATAGAATACATGTTTCAAATTTAGCAAATAATTTTGTTTGGGTTAGAGAAGGTACTAACCCCCATGGACCCAAAAAGTTGTGGGTACCAAAGACCACCCCTCTTGTATTTGATGTAGGAGTGGGCTCTCGCATGACGTGAGAGTAGCGGTACCTTGGAGTGGATGCGTTCCGAGCTTCATGGAAATCAATTGGATGCATCACTTTCAAGGATGTTTGGTGGGAGGACCACCTTGTTTTGGAGACTAGAGAGGTGCCTTCATCGGTTTTGGTATAAATCTCTAACTCCTTATTTATTACATGCTTTTCATATTTTTGTTTATAGCATGTTTTGGATGTTTATAGATTATGTTGGCCCGGAGGCCTTCCTCTCTAGTTTTGATGATGATTAACTCATGTAGTTATGTTTACTAATATTCTTGTGTTTTTAGTCTCAGATCATTAATCAAGATATTAGTTGGTGATTGCTTCAAAAAGAGGGAGAAAGATTTTGAGTTTTATATATGCATATTTATGTTTTGCATATATTAAGTTTAATTTAGTTTAATTTTAATTGGTATCTAGAGCATGTTTTGTTTTTGAACATTTCATTGGTATCTAGAGCCTTTTATTATTTATGCATATACATGCATTCATGTTAAGAGCCTTCATTGCATATTTATTGTTTATTTATTTTATGCATGAGTTAAGGGGGAGCTTCTTTGAAGCTTAACTTTAATCCATGCATATATAACTCCATGAGTTTTGTCATCATCAAAAAGGGGGAGATTGTTGGCCCGGAGGCCTTCCTCTCTAGTTTTGATGATGATTAACTCATGTAGTTATGTTTACTAATATTCTTGTGTTTTTAGTCTCAGATCATTAATCAAGATATTAGTTGGTGATTGCTTCAAAAAGAGGAGTTTGGAAGCCTTCACTTGGTGATTCCCGTGCCCGAGCATCAAGATCATACCTTTGCACTCGGTGGATCACGTTTGGGATCGAGTCGACTTGAAGATGAAGATCATCAAGAAGACTTAGGTGTCCTAGTTTTAAGTTTAGTGTGTTTAGATCCATTTGTAAAGCTTAGTATAATTGATATGCTCAAGTGCACAACACACGTTTTATGGTTTTTCGGTTTTAGTTTAACCGATATTTGTTTTCATGAATAGTTGATCAAAACAAGTTTAATTGGTTTATGTATAGCAGATATATTCTTTCTATACATGCATGCTTAAACTTCTTATACAAACTTATTTTGACTTTCATACTCATGTATTGAAAAATTCAAGTTTGATAAAATACAAGTTTTGATTTTTGGTAAAAATGTTATAACACAAAAATAGTTTCATATGCTTGATATTTGAGCTAAACTTTTTATCACATGTTTATATATCAATGCAAAATGTTAAAACTATTTTTGGGCATTTTTACAAAACTTAAAAGAATTTTTAGAAATATTTTTAACACAGTTTTCTGACCCAGAACTGTGCTGACGTGCAAGCCGGTCGACCGGGCGGTCGACCGACGTGCACAGACTTGTGCACGTCTGCTGGCACAGTGGGCCGGTCGGCCGGGCGGCCGACCGGATCAGAGAGCCTTGCTCTCTGTATTTGGACGGTCGGCCGAGCGGCCGACCGGATCAGAGAGTCTGCTCTCTGTATCTGGGCGGTCGGCCGTGCGGTCGACCGGGTTGCCCCTACGGTCACATTTCTGACCGTTGGCGGTCGGCCGGGCCGGCCGACCGCTAGCCTGTCAGGCTGCCAGATCAGCCTAACGGCTAGTTTCTGTTTTGGCCTATATATATACCCCATTTCTTGGGGGTTTAAAAAAGATTTTTAAGAGCAAAAATTCCTACTTTTCTGAAGTGTTTTTACAAGTTTTCAAAAGAGTTTTAAGTGCCAAAAAGCTTCATCTATTTGTTTTAAGTGTTTTGTTTTATTTCAAAGAAAATAGTTTTTGGGAATTGTTTCTTGATCTTATATTCTATATCCATTTTGTATTTTTCCTAAGAGTTTTTCTTTGATCAAAACACTTAGTTTTTCCACACTTGAGCTATCATCTATCCTATTCTATTAGGATCTTGTTTTGTGGAAAAGAGATTATTTGTGGTTGAAAGGAACCACTTGTTGTAAACACCCTTGCTCTTGTTGTATCCCTCTTTGGTAGAGGTTGATCGGGTGATTGATTTGCTCCCTCTTTGGTAGAGGTTGAGGATTGTGTTTGCTCCCTCTATTGTGAGGTGGAGTTGGTTTGTATATCCTTCTTCGGTAGAGGTGATTGGTTGTTGTTTGGCTACGGGCTTACCCTCGGTTGTGAGGCGGTGTTTGAGAGAGGAGTTCGGTACTCCCTTTGTTGTAACAAATCCTCCTCGGTGGAGGTTCCCTCGGTGGGAGATAGTGGTTGGAAATCCTTCACGGTGGTGAAGGCGGGGATGTAGAGCTAGGGGCTCGAACCTCGAAACATATCTTGTTGTTAGCGTTTGATCCATTGTCTCCTAACTCTCTCTCTTTATTTTGTGCAAAGCATCATTCATATCTTCATATCATTTATTGCTTGTGTTGCCTTGCATATATTCATATTGCCTATTCATCTTATATGCTTGGTTGTTTGTGTGTGCCTCACTTGTACTTAACCACAAGAGCTTCATATAGCACCTCAACCCATATCTAGGGGAATCAAGAGGAGTTAGTCCAGAGCCCTTCACGGGGAATTCGGCTACACTTGTTGGTTGTATTAAGTGTGTTGCAAAATTTGTTTTAAGCTTCCGCATTTAGCGCATTTAATTTCTAGATTAGCATTATCATCTATTCACCCCCCTCTAGGTGATTTACAGATTATTGTGTTAATGCCATGATTATTAGACTCTTGACATATATGTATAGTATTTGAGACACACATGTTTAATATGGACCATTATTTTAGTGTTCTCACCTTTGTTTAGCTATCATGTTTATCATAGGTTTAATAACATGTGAATTTACATAATAATCATGTTTAAATTTTATCATGATGATTTTATCTTGTTTTTGATGCTTCATGATTTGAATATATATTTAAATGTTAGTTTTCATTAAGACTAGGTATATATTTGTGCATATAGTGGGCCACAAATAAATCTATATATGTTTGAGCTTGAATGCTTATTTGAACCCATTAGATGTGCTAGTATAATCTAGTTTTGATGATTCATATATTTTAAACTTGTATTCCCATTTTGGTTTTATTTTATGATCATGTGTTTTCATTTCATGTATATGTCTATTTTGTCAAACTTTAAGATATACATGTATACCTCTTGAGTCATTTGCCTTTCATGCAAATCTATACATATTGACTCAATTGTGTTTAGGGATATGTATGTATACTTTTTGTGTTGACAAATCATACATATACCTTGAAATGAAATTTGTTTTAATGAAAATTTAGTTTTTCATGTTTCCATGTGTTTATATTTAACTTCATGTATATGTCCATTTTATCCAAATTATTGTTTATACATATACATCCTTTTGAGCCACGTGCCTTCATGCATATATCTTTGTGGACTTGTTGTGTTTGGATATGTATGTATACTTCAGTTTGTATAGGACATACATATACCTTGAAGATTAAATAAGTTTTGATGATCTTCATGTTTTTATGTTTAAGGAATATTGAGCTAAATTGAATACTTTCATGATCATGTTCTTCACATTTATTGTTTACTCATGTGTTTGTTTTCATGAGTCATATTTATGCTTTATTGATTATGAGTGTTGACTATTTTGTGAATTTCATGTTTCATGAAGAATAATTTTGTTTTATTTCTTGCTTGAAGGATTTCGTACTAGTTTACAAGTTTTTCCATTTAACTAGTTGCGATATTCTTCATTTTGGTAGAGTTTTCAAACACACTTTATTTTTCAAATCTATTTTTTGAAAACCCCTACCATCCAAGGGTGGTTGGATGGGAGATCATGCTCATGTATGCTTTATAGTGAAAATCATTTTAAAACTTGAACATGATTGGGAGGATAGGTTATATGAGTTATACATTTGATATTATTATTGTTTCAATTGGTATCATTGGAGTCTTTCAATTGGTATCAATTTTGACTTTTATTGTATACTCATATATTTTCATATATGTATGTTTACATTTCAAAGAATATCAATTTCAATTGGTATCTATTTTTCATACATATATATGTTTTTGTTTATGCTAAAGCTTGAAGTTTAACTTTGTTTCAATTGATTCAATTATCAATTGGTATCTTATTTTAAGCCTACGCATTGTTTTTGTTGGTATTTCATAAAGGGGGAGAAAATTCAATTTTCATTTTTCAATTGGTATTTATATTTTCACTCCCTTACTTTATGATAGAAAATAAAAAATTTAAATTGATATCATACACTTATAAAGAAAAATACTCTCTTTTGATATCAAGATGTTTATTTGAATGTTTTAAAATTGGTATCTCAAAATTTTGTTTAAAGAAAATAGTCAAACAATTTTTGTATTGCCTATATGCAAGGAGAGCTTAACATCTCTTCTACATATAGATTCATGATGAGTGTATCTTGTATTGAAGAGCTTGACAATCTCTTCTTTATGTGGTACACGTGTGTAGGGGGAGCTTCACATCTCCTCTTATGCATTGCATAGTGTACGTTATGTGAATTAGGGCTTGTCATCCCTCCTTCATGTAATGTATCTATGTAGGGAAGCTTCACATCTTCCTCTTCATGAATGTATATCATATATACCATTTGTTGATTGATCTATATTTACTTTCAATTGGTATCAAGATGCTACTTTGACATATTTTCAATTGATATCTTAATTGATTGTCACTCCTATTTGTTTTTGTTTTTGTTTTAGACAAAAAGGGGGAGAACATTGTCTTTATTAACCCTTTTGTTGATTCGTTGTTTTGAACAAAAAGGGGGAAAAAATTTATTGATTTGGTTTTGCTTTTACCCCTTATTGATGATTGTTTCTTTGTATTAAAAAGGGGGAGAAGATTTTGTTTTGTTTTAGTTTTTACCCCTTTGTTGATGATTGATAAAAAGGGGGAGAAAGATTTTGAGTTTTATATATGCATATTTATGTTTTGCATATATTATATTAACTTTAATTTAGTTTAATTTTAATTGGTATCTAGAGCATGTTTTGTTTTTGAACATTTCATTGGGTATCTAGAGCCTTTTATTGTTTTTGCATTGTCATTCATTGCATATTTATGTCTATTTGTTTTATGCATGAGTTAAGGGGGAGCTTCTTTGAAGCTTAACTTTAATCCATGCATATATAACTTCATGAGTTTTGTCATCATCAAAAAGGGGGAGATTGTTGGCCCGGAGGCCTTCCTCTCTAGTTTTGATGATGATTAACTCATGTAGTTATGTTTACTAATAATCTTGTGATTTTAGTTTCAGATCATATAACAAGATATTAGTTGGTGATTGCTTCAAAAAGAGGAGTTTGGAAGCTTTCACATGGTGATTCCAGGGCCCGAGCATCAAGATCATACATAGCCTAGCTCGTGGATCATGTTTGGGATCGAGTCGACATGAAGATTGAAGATCATCAAGAAGACTTAGTTTTCCACACTTGAGCTATATCTTCTATCCTAATCTACTAGGATCTTGTTTTGTGGAAAGAGAGATTGTTTGAGGTTGTGGAAACCTCCAAGTTGTACGCCCTTGCTTTTGTTGTATCCCTCTTTGGTAGAGGTTGATCGGGTGATTGGTTTGCTCCCTCTTTGGTAGAGGTTGAGGCTTGTGGTTTGCTCCCTCTAGTGAGAGGTGGAGTTTGGTTTGTATTCCTCTTCGGTAGAGGTGATTGTGGTTGTTTGCTACGGGCCTACCCCTCGGTTGTGAGGCGGTGTTTGAGAGAGGAGTTCGGTACTCCCTTGTTGTAAAAATCCTCCTCGGTGGAGGTTCTCTCGGTGGGAGTCCTCGGTGGACAAGATAGTGGATTAGAAATCCTTCTCGGTGAAGGCGGGGACGTAGAGCTAGGGGCTCGAACCTCGAAACATATCTTTGTGTTTGCGTTTGATCCATTGTCTCTCTAACTCTCTCTATTTATATTGTGCAAAACATCATTCATTCATTCATATCTTATTGCTTGCATTTGTGCCTTGCATTATTTCATATTGTTCATCCTTATATGCTTGGCTTGCTTGTGTGTGTGCCTCACTTGTACTTAACCACAAGAGCTTCATATAGCACCTCAACCCATATCTAGGGGAATCAAGAGGAGTTAGTCCAGAGCCCTTCACGGGGAATTCGGCTACACTTGTTGGTTGTATTAAGTGTGTTGCAAAATTGTTTTTAGCTTCCGCATTTAGTTTCTAGATTAGCATTATCACCTACTCACCCCCTCTAGGTGATTTACAATCTCGACGAAATCGACACACGATCTCGGCTTGGAATCTGTAGCTCAGCTATCCACTGGAATGCACCACAAATGCCTTCCCAATACTTCACTTTAGGAGAACTTCCATACATGCCGATCACCGAACGTGGCTTCTACTCTGCAACTTCACGACCTCACGAAGAACTCATCATGAGCCAACATTAACTCTCCAACTGACTAACTCTATCTAGTCTACATGTCTTCAGCTGACGATCCAACCAAGTCTGCGTAGAGCACACCAAACACCATCATCGGCTTCACAACTGGATGCACACCGCTCCTTATGTAAGCTCAACATCTTCTCATCAGAAGATCAATCTGTTCATCGAGATCACAATACCTCACCTCTACGTGAAGTCTAACTCTTCACCTCTACGTGAAGTCCAATCGGCCACAACACTCCACCTCTACGTGAAGCTCCAATCGGCCACAACTCTTCACCTCTACATGAAGTTCCAATCAGCTTCTCGAGAACCCAAACAGCTTCATACGGGTTGCATCACCAAATGGCTGCGCCTTTACGGCTGCCTACGTACCTTGCCCAAGGGATCAAGCCAACCGTAGTTCATTTAAATGAGCTTCATCAAGCTCAAGCACTTGTACCTGGATCTGCAGCAGCGAACCTGTCTGGCTGAGTCATATGAACCTCCTCACGACCATTATGGAGAAAAACGGCCTTCAACTTGAGCTTGTCGCGATCACAAGCTTGAGATTCATGCTTCTTTACCCACAAGCGTGATTTTACCTTGGTTCCAATGGCTGCAAATAACTCGACATTCTCAACAATGTCTTCAACCTGTTCAACATCAACCCTGGCTACATGATCTCCACCCGGTGTCACATCTGGTGAAGTCTTCTCTGATGCCGAACCAACTGGAGATGGTGAAGTAGCATCAATCTCCACCCGCTGCGATACTTCCTTGATCTCCATCCTCTCCACCTGCTGAGAGACGGTGGACTTCAACACTGAAGTCTCTCCAAATGTGACATGGCTACTCAACACGATCTTCTTATTTTCGGGGTCCCACAACCTGTAGCCATTTCTTTTGACACCCAAAAACACAAACCTCTTTGCTCGCGGATTTACCTTGCCATTCTTGGCACTGAAGTAGGTCGGACTTCCAAATTCCCGCAGCAAACCACGATCTTGAGCAGCTTTCACTGACCAAATTTTCAATGGAGCTTTACCTCCTCTTGCAGTCGATCTATTCATGAGATGGCTAGCATACACAATCGCCTCAGCCCAAAACGATTTTTCTAATCCTGCATTAGACAACAACAAACGAACCTTCTCCAGCAAGGAACGGTTTACTTCCTTAGCCACCTCATGTATACCTTTTGTGAAGTGAGTAGCAATACCTTTGTTCTGACCAAATCGTAGGAATTAGTTCATGTCTCTTTCAACATTACCAACCTGCAACTCCTTGATCTTCCTACCAATCAGCTTCTCCATTCTTCCTCTCCACTTCACCAACATATCTAAGGCTTCATTCCTTTGTCTCAAGGGATATATCCAACAATGCCTAGATAAACTGTCAACAAAAGAGACAAAGTACCTGTGACCTCCAAGCGATGCAGTCTTAGCAAGTCCCCAAACGCTCACGTGAACACAATCAAGAAGACCTTCTGAGCGGTGAGTACTGGTGCTGAATTTCACCTTCTTCTTATTCAGAACGCTGTGTTCACCTTCCAACTTGCAGGTTGCAACACCTTCCAACGATCCCTTCTTTGCAGGAGCTTGCAAAGACCTTTCATCTCCATGTCCGACCTTTACCTACCAGACTTCCGTGCAACCATCATCTGAAGAACTAGAAGTCTCCACCTGACCTGTAACCGTACTACCCTTCAAGTAGTAGAGATTGTCTCGGCGGACGCCCTTCATCACCACTATCAAGCCTTTGATCATCTTGAGAACACCATCTCGAATAGATATCACAAGACCCGATGCTTCCAAAGCACAACATAGATTAGGTTTCTCTTCAATTGAGGTACATACCTCACTTCCTTCAGTTCCCTTACCATCCCATCAAACATCTTTATCTGGATTGTCCCTACACCCTCCATGATACATGGATGATCATCGCCCATAATGACTGAACACCCCTCCAGCTTTTCAAAGCTAGAAAACTATTCCCTATTAGGACACACATGGTATGTAGCACCTATATCCAGAATCCACTCATTTTTTCCGGAGTAGCCAACGATGGTAGTAGTGACTGAGAATGAGAAAACCGACGAGTCTGAGTCTGATCCACCTGCCTGTGAGTTACTGCTCTGAGTACTAACCACTTTTTGCAAGATTTGCCTCAGTCTTCGACTCCTTCTTCTTCCCTTTAGCCTTTGGACAGTCCACTTTCTAGTGCACTATTCCCTACAGAAGGCACACTGGTTCTTCTTCAGATCTCGAAAATCTGGCCTGGACTTCGATCTCCCTCTATCATCTTTGCCCTTCCTATATGAACCCCGGCCTCTTACTGCTAGCGCCTCTGCTGATGAGCTTGACTGAGAAGGCTGTCTCTCCTTCTCCTCGTCTCATAATTTGCCAAAGCAGACGACACTTCATGATAGTCAAGAGTCTGTCTTCCATTAATGAAGTTTAAGGTGAATGTCTCATACTCTTCTTCAGGGAGAGAGTTCAAGAGGATTATCGCCTTGTCTCCTTCATCTATCTTGACATCCACATTGACCAAATCCGTAAGAAGCTTCGTGTAGCGATTTAGATGTTCATTCACGGAGCATCACTTCTTCATCTGAAACCCGTACAGCTTGCTCTTCAGCTGTAATCTCGATTCAATACTCTTGGTCAGATATTTCCTCTCAAGGGTCTCCTACAACTGCCTCGCAGATGTCTCGTGTAACACAAGGTATTTGATGTCTTGTGTTAGACACGATCTAATCAAGCCACACGCAGATCGGTTCATCTTCTCCCACTCTTCTTCAGTGGTTTTGCTTTGCTTCTTCTCCAGAAGTAGAGTATCTATCCTCGAGGTTCGATGCATTTAGGGCATCCATCACCTCGCACCTCCACATCCCAAAATTGTTAGTGCCGTTAAACTTCACCACGTCAATCCTCGGATGAGGATTCATGGTCCTAACTGATGTACTTTCTTCGCCATCTCTCTAACTGGATCCTCTATTTAATGCGGAATACCAAACGGAGATAGACAAGCAACTGTGATAAAAAATCAGATTTTTTACCTTCTCACGAAACCCTAGAATGAGTTTCTGTTTAGATCTACTCCACCAATGATTCCTTGAGCACTCCTTGCGCTGTTCTGAGATCGACACACGATCCCACGAACAAGACCACTGCTGATTTGAGATCGACACACGATCTCCACCAAATCAGCAACCGATGCCCTCCGATTCGCCAGAAAATCCCACGAAGAACCTGGGATGCTCTGATACCACTTGTTGCGTGCCGGACAATAACCAAATAGAGAAAACCCTAGAACTCAGATGCAAAAGAACAATACTATCCACAACAAATAGCACACAATCCCAGAGAAAGAGCACAAAACAAATTTAACGAGGTTCGGCCTTTTCCCCTACGTCCTCGGGGCAAGAAAGAGAGAGTTTTTATTGATTTTGTGAATCAATATAATTTCCGCAGCTCCTCTGATGATTAGAGATCTGCCTCTTTTTCACACACCACTTAAACCCTAGAAATCAGCTCTTAAATATAAACAGATTTCTAATTCAGCAAAACAACCCGACCCAACTGTCGGTCGACCGGTCGGTCGACCGACCATATGCACCGGTCGACCGTGACGGTCGACCGTGCCTAACCGAGAGTTAGGCACTTTCAGTCGGTCGACCGGGCGGTCGATCGCTCTCCTTCTGCGGTCGACCGGACCGATCGACCGCTACTCCTTTGTGCATGTTGTGAATGTTGGTCGACCGGACCGGTCGACCGATCTGCTGCTGCTGCGGACGGTCAACCGGACCGGTCGAACGTTCTCCTGCTGATTTGCTGGCTGCTGTGCTGATCTGATCCTCGTTGACTTGTGCGGATCCTCGTCGACTTCCTCTCTCTTCCTACAATTCTCCACCTCTGTGAAGATTTTCCAAATCTGAGCCGATCCCATGCCTACCTGTCTCATGGCTGACTTGGCCACCACTCCTGTCGAACTCACATGTTTCATGCAAGCTTCTAAAGATCCCAAGTGGCGTCAGGCAATGGATGAAATCACCTAAAGGGAGGGTGAATAGGTGATAATACTAATCTAATGAACTAAATGTGAAATTTAAAAACTAATTGCAATTACACTTAATGCAACCAATAAGTAATGTACACACAACCAAGCCAAGCATATAAATATGAATGATCAATATGAAATAATGCAAGGCACAATACAAAGAGAGAGAGAGAAAGAGTAAGAGTCAATGGATCAAGTGCAAACAACAAGATTTGTTTCGAGGTTCGAGCACCCAGCTCTACATCCCCGCTTTCACCCAGAAGGATTTCGAATCCACTAGCTTGTCCACAAAGGACTCCCACACAGGGAACCTCCACCGAGGATTTGGGGCAATACAATAACTAGGAGTACCCAACTCCTCTCTTTACAATCACAAACCTCTCACTAGAGGCAAAGCACCAAGCCAACCAAAACAATCACCTCACAACTTGAGGGATAAGCACAAAGCTGCACAAGGATCACTTCACAACTAGAGGGATGCAACCCACTTGCACAACCTCCTCAACACTATGAGGGAAAGGTACAAAGTCAAGCAAAAATAGGGTTTACAACTTGGTGATCAAAAGATCACAAACCAATCTCTTTTTCCCACAAACACAAAGACCCTATAGATAGGATAGAATGAAGCTCAAGTGTGGAAAACAAAGTGTTTAAAACAAAGAAAAATCACTTGGGAAATCTCCACAAAGATATAGAATGATCAGACCAAAACAAATTCCCAAAAGACTATATTTTCTTTGAAATAATGAAATACTTTTAAAAACAGTAAAGATTGATCTTTTTGGCACAAAAAAACTCTTTTCAAACTTATATAAACACTAGAGAAAGCTCAGAAATTTTAGCCCAAAAAATCTTTTTGGAAAACTGGTCACAAATGGGGTTTTTATAGCCTCTTTAAAAATATAGCCGTTGCAGCAAAAAATGGTCAGATTGACCTTCCGGTCGACCGGCCAGTCGACCGGCCAACGGTCGATTTTTGACCGTTAGCTGCTACCGGTCGACCGCCCGGTCGACCGGGCCCTGAACCAGAGAGCAACGGCTCTCTGGCCGGTTGACCGCCCGGTCGACTGGAGCAACCCGAGAGTGGGTTGCTTTCAGTCGGTCGACCGGCTTAATGGGCAGGCCAGCGTGCACGTTTTGTGCACGTCGGTCGACAGGTCCGGTCGACTGACTCTGGGTCCGGTCGACCGGTCCGGTCGACCGCCAGAGCCTGGCAGGCTATATTATGGGACAGAAAACATAGGTTTTTAATGGCTTAAAAATTCCCATAAAATCTCTAAAATTCCACAAAAATAGTTTATCATTATACCTTGAAATACAACCTTGTGTTAAAAATTTCAACACATATCTCAAACATTTTGAACCATTTTTGTGTTAAGAAAATATTGCCGAAAACCAAAGCCTGTATTTTCAAAACTTGAATTTTCCAAATGAACATCCGATTTTTTTAAAACTTATCCAAATACAAAGACATGATATTTAAATACTTTGAAGCATGATGCATATGGATAGAAATCCAATATACAAGAAACATATACATATCATAGTTTTTGACTTTATTTCCAAAAATATGTTTTGTTAAAACATAAAACCTAAAACACATGAATAGATATATCAAATTAAGTTTGTCTAGGATATGAAGCATACATGTATATAGAACATGTCTAATATACATAAACACATGTAAACTTGTTTTGATACTTATCTATTCATGAAAACCAAGATCGGTTAAACCAATCAAACCGAAAACCAAAATCAAAATATAAAACGTGTGTGTATTGTGAACTTGAGCATATCATACTATTCTAATCTTTACAAATGGATCTAAACACAAAACTAAACTAGGTACTGAGATCTTCTTGTAGAGCGCCGTCTCCAAGCCGACTCGATCCAAAACTCCGTGATCCACCGAGCTAGACTCCAACGAGTGCTATGTAAGATCTTGATGCTCGGGCTCTGGAATCACCATGTGAAAGCTTCCAAACCATCTTGTTGAAGCTAATCACCTACTAATATCTTGAATAAAGATCTGAAACTAAAATCACAAGATTATTAGTACACATAACTACATGAGTTAATCATCATCAAAACTAGAGTGGAAGGCCTTTGGGCCAACAATGGACACTGAGATGAATGCCTTACTTAAGAATAAAACCTGGTCCCTTGTGCGATACCACCCTACCATGAATCTGGTTGGTTGCAAATGGGTTTTCAAGTAAAAACATAAATCTGATGGTTTTGTTGACAGGTATAAGGCCCGCCTGGTGGCCAAGAGTTTTCATCAACAATCAGGATTAAACTATGGTGAGACATTCAGTCCGGTCATCAAACCGATCACTGTCCGTACCGTGTGCAGTCTGGCCATCTCCAAGGGATGGTCTATTCGACAGTTGGATGTGAATAATGCATTTTTGTAGGGTTTTCTTACTGAGACGGTCTATGTGGAATAACCTTCGGGGTTCATCAATCTCGCTCATCCCAATCATGTATGCAAGCTTCACCGCAGTATCTATGGCCTCAAACAGGCTCCACGGGCCTGGTTTTCTCGCCTTAGCAGTTATCTAGTCACATTGGGTTTTGTGGGCTCCAAGTCTGACACGTCTCTCTCCTCCAACGGGTCGGGACAGATCTACTTCTGGTTCTTATCAATGTGGACGACATCATCATCACAGGCAATGACTCACGGGCTGTCACTCATCTTATTCAAGAACTAGGCTGGGAGTTCTCATTAAAAGACCTAGGCCCACTGTACTATTTCTTGGGCGTGGAGTATCATCGTACACCCTCAGGTCTATTTCTCTCTCAACAGAAGTACATCCGTGACTTACTTCTCCACCCAAGATGGATGGTGTCAAGCCTGTCAGCTCGCCTATGGCCACTTCCTGTAAGCTATCCAAGATTGTTGGCAAGTCTCTCTCTGACCCCTTTATCTATTGAAGTACTGTTGGGGCTCTACAATTCTTAAGCTTTACCAGACCCGATATTGCCTTCTCAGTGAACAAGGTCGCTCAGTTCATGCAAGCTCCAATCGATGAGCATTGGAGCGCTGTAAAACAGATCCTCCGTTACGTCAAATCTATCATTCAACATGGCCTTTTTCTCTCTCTCGTCATTCTTCTGTACAGCTTACTGCTTACACCGATGCATATTGGGCAGGATCGATCGATGATCAAAAATCTACCAGTGGCTATTGTGTCTTTCTTGGTACAAATCTTATTTCTTGAAGCTCAAAGAAGTAGTGCACTGTGGCACGATCTAGCACTGAGGCAGAGTATAGGGGCGTGGCCAATGCTGCAGCAGAGGTTTTTGGTTGCAGTCATTAGTTCATGAGCTTAGAGTTCCGCAATCTCCCCAATAGTTCTCTATGACAACCTCGGTGCAACATATCTTTCGATCAATCCTATTCGTCACTCCCGCTCCAAACATGTTAAGATCGACATTCATTTTGTTAGGGACTATGTCGCCAATGGAGTCCTGGATGTTCGGTTTGTCAGCACTAAAGACCAACTAGCAGACATCCTTACTAAGCCTTTGAGCTCATTCAGATTTTTTATGCTGAAGAGCAAGCTCTCGGTTCTTTCGAACCCGCTTCGCTTGCGGGGGGTGTTAGAGATATCAATGACAACACGTGACTTATGTGAAACATGTGATCCATATGAAAGACACCCCTCATGAAATCAACCATATCCTAAAATCTCTCCATGATTATAGGAACAAATGGGACTAATGGGATTCATACACCATGTGTTTCTCATTCTTTCTCTCAGTCAATATTTTCTTATTCTTTCTCTCAGTCAATGTTTTCCTATTGTATCTCCTAAATCAGTGTAAATATGTGACTAATATGTGTATATATATACAACCAAGAATCATAACTAATGGTATCTTGTCTTTGTACAAATAAGTCTTCTTCTTCTTCTTATTTATCTTTGCACAGTATATTTCACAAGGCCAATTGAGCACCTAATCACTTGAAACCACTATAAAAAGAGTAGATGGCTTTAAGAGTTCAGTGCACCACACCAATGTGTTTCAAACCAAACTTCTACACTACAAAACATAAAGTTTTTCAAAAAATGCACTGAGATTTCTCCAACACTACCAAACATGGATTGAGAGGTTTAAGGAAGTCGGAGTTGCAAGGCTCGTGAGAAGATCAAACAAAGTGGTGTCCAAGGCTTTGAGAACACAGTCAAAACCCTAACGTCCTCCACCAAAACGATATAAAGGCAATTCAAATGAACCTTTCCTTTCATCTACCAATTTATTCTCAAAGTTTTCCTTTTTTTATATGTTTTAGTCTTAACAATATGTGGACTTTCTTTTCTTTATTCTACTATGTACAAGTTATTAGCAACTTAAGTGATCTTCTTTGATAATCTATTGTGTGGTGTATTTTAAAGAATATTCATTACATTTCATTGCCAAAAACAACAAACTACTAACTAATATTCTTCTAACTTACTAATTAAATAAATTTATTAATAGATGTTTTCCTCTAACTAGGATCAAGGGGACACTATCTATTAATAAAATATTTTTACATGCGATTAGGCACTAATCAAACGCTTTAAAATTTCAATGCATGTTTAAACAACATAGAGGATAATGAAAAGCCACATATATATTACTGTTCAATAACAAGATTTTAATTGAACACACAAGAAGATAGTGAAACAACGACACATAAAATTTGGTACTGAACTCTTAAAAGTAAAAGAAATTCAACAATTGAAAAGTAGCTTTCAACAATTGAAATGAAAAGAATAGTAAAAACTCATGAAAGGAGAAAATTTGAAAAGGAAAATTTGAATTTTTATGAAACGAAACTCAATTTTGAATCAAACAACCAGAATCTTTGTAAAAAGTATTGGAGATCTTTCATCTTGCTAGTAGATTGGCTGCTCTATAGTATGCTCTCTCTTTGCTTCTTTATTGCTCTTATGCAGCAACAACGTTGAATGATCCAAAATTTCCAACCTCGCTGATGTCACACGGCCCTGATTCAAGCCCCGAGCCACTTCAATTAAGCCTATGAAAACCTAATTGACAAAAATTTCCCAAATTCAACTTCCCCAATCCACTACCTTATTCCTTCATGTTAATTATCTCTTCTTCTTCTTCTTCTTCTTCTTTTACCTTTTTTACTTGATTTTTTCATCCTTACGAGTTGTTAATACCACCAAAGAGTATTGTCGTCATTTTACATGAGTCGTTAATAACTGTCAAATATTAAAGTTAAAAAAATTAGGAGGTATATTTGTGTAAAAAAATTTATACAAGGTATTTTTTGAAAGGACCCACAAAGTATTTTAAAGAATAGAACACAGTCAAAACCCTAACGTCTTCCACCAAAACGATATAAAGGGCAATTCAAATGAACCTTTCCTTTCATCTACCAATTTATTCTCAAAGTTTTCATTTTTTTTATATGTTTTAGTCTTAACAATATGTGGACTTTCTTTTCTTTATTCTACTATGTACAAGTTATTAGCAACTTAAGTGATCTTCTTTGATAATCTATTGTGTGGTGTATTTTAAAGAATATTCATTACATTTCATTGCCAAAAACAACAAACTACTAACTAATATTCTTCTAACTTACTAATTAAATAAATTTATTAATAAATGTTTCCCTCTAACTAGGATCAAGGGGACACTATCTATTAATAAAACATTTTTACATGCGATTAGGCATTAATCAAACGCTTTAAAATTTCCCATGTTTAAACAACATAGAGGATAATGAAAAGCCACATATATATTACTATTCAATCACAAGATTTTAATTGAATACACAAGAAGATAGTGAAACAACGACACATAAAATTTGGTACTGAACTCTTAAAAGTAAAAGAAATTCAACAATTGAAAAGTAGCTTTCAATAATTGAAATGAAAAGAATAGTAAAAACTCATGAAAGGAGAAAATTTGAAAAGGAAAAATTGAATTTTTATGGCACAAAACTCAATTGTGGATCAATCAACCAGAATCTTTGTAAAAAGTATTGGAGATCTTTCATCTTGCTAGTGGATTGGCTGCTCTATAGTATGCTCTCTCTGCTTCTTTATTGCTCTTCTGCAGCAATAACACTGAATGATCTAAAATTTCCAACCTTGCTGATGTCACACGGCCCCGATTCAAGCCCCGAGCCTCTTCAATTAAGCCTATGAAAACCTAATTTGACAAATATTTCCCAAATTCAACGTCCCCGATCCACTACTACCTTATTCCTTCATGTTAATTATCTTCTTCTTCTTTTTTTTTTAAATACCTTTTTTACTGGATTTTTCATCCCTACGAGTTGTTAATACCTTCAAAAAGTATTGTCGTCATTTTACGTGAGTCGTTAATAACTGTCAGGTATTAAAGTTAAAAAAATTAGTATATTTGTGTAAAAAAATTTATACAAGGTATTTTTGAAAGGACCACAAAGTACAAGATAATTTGGTGCAATTTTCCTTTTTCTTTATTACTTTCATTCATTCATGAGCTAAAGTGAGAATGATGAGTTTTAACTTGGTTGGGCCTATCTCCTGGCTTTTTTTTATCTAATTCAATTTTTGATTTATTTTTTTGTTTATATGACTAAAATGCCCCAAGTGGTTGGCGTAATCATGGTAGAGTGAATGGCGACATAATGTTTACCTCTTGGTGTGATGTCCCAATCAAATTTGGTTAAATGGAGAAAAATGTGAGACATCTATTAAAAAACATGCTTGCAAATGTGGATCTTAATGGGTCTACTAATTTTTCAGATCAACTCAACAAGTATCAGGTTTGAAACAATAAGAAGACACAAATTTCGTCTAGGATTTATAAATTCAATTGAATTCAACCAAATTTTCATCTAATAAGTTTATATTAGGAAAATAAGTTAGTAGAATTATAATTTTAAACCCACAATCTATTAACTTTATAAACATTTCTCTTTTCAACTTATTCTCAAATCTATTAACTTCATAAACATTTTTCCTTTCAAACTTATTCTCAAATCCACTAGTATTTTTTCTTCTATGATAAAAATTACAAACTGTTGTAATTACATGTATAAATGTATAAACAATATTATTTAATCAGTATATCCGCAACGTATTAGTATTGGTGGTTTCTTCAAATTTTGTACATTAATGTTTTTGTGTTATGTTGTATTTGATACTCATATATGTGTCTTGCAATCTTATTTAATGCTTTCCTTACTACAATTTTAACACGTGCAAATGTACATATAAAGGACTTTAATTCTAAATATTATAAATATAAATTAATAAACCCAAAACTTAAGCAAATGGGTATGGGGATTAATGGGTTCAGGTTCGGGTTAGAGTTTGCAATCCATTATAGGTTGTGAACCCAAAACAGTAACAAAAACAACTGTTGCGGCACGCACAGGCCAGGGTCTGGCCTCACCAGCAATGGCGGCACCGCCTGGCTGACTGATGACACAAAGATAGAGAGGTATGAAAGAGAGTGAGTGAAAGGAAATGAGTGAGAAAAAAGAGAGGAGAGAAAGAAAAAAGGAAAGAGAGAAGAGGGTTGCCGGCCTGCTGGCGGCGACGGCAGCCGACCGGCGACGGTTCTACCCGTGGTTTAGCGAGTGGTGGCGAAGGAGAGAGGCAGTGTGGAAGAAGGAGGGAGGGAGAGATGTAGAGAGTTAGAGAGAGATTGAGAGAGAGGGAGAGTTAGGGAGAGAGAGGGAGAGAGGGTTGGGCAGTAGTTAGGGCGTGGTCGGTGGTTGGCGACGGTCTGGCCGCTGGGGAGAAAGTAGGAGAGGGCGAGGGGAGAGAGGGTGTGTGAGTATAGAGAGAGTTAGAGAGAGACAGAGAGAGTGAGGGGAGAGAGAGTGAGGGGAGAGAGATATATAGATAGAGAGTTGAAGTGGAGAGTAAGGCGGTGTAGGCTAGGTCGGTGAGAAAGAAGAGAAAGGAAGAGTTTAGAAGAAGAAAGAAAAGAGAGAAGAAAGAAAAAGAATTCAATTTTATATTATTATTTTATTGGGTTAAAATTTGAGTAGTTCAGAACGACTCTTAAAATTTCTGTAAACTAGAAATTATTACCCGGAGGAATAATACAAAATTAGATTCAAGAAATTCAGTCTGATTTGCAAAGTAAAAATCCCGAGATCGATCAGTGATACCGGTTAACACCGGATTGGCTAGATTTTTGACTAATTCAGAAAATTTTTCAAAAATACACTAAAATAGCAAATATGATTTTGAAGAACAATTTGAAAATAGATTCTTAAAATTTAATTCTGTTTGTGAATTAAAAATCTTAGAGCCGATTATAGTATCTGTCGAGACCGAATTCAGAGATCTTCTAAAATAATTTAGAAAAATTTTAAAAAATCTTGAAAAATCTAAAATAATGAAAAATTGATATCTGGAGCTGAAATCAGTTTAATCTGACTATCAGGAAGGTCAAATCAAATTTTTACATCGTATTGAGTACTAGCACGATGATACGTATTCCTTGAACCGGTTCCTCTTTTAGTTTCACCTTCAATGCCAACAAGTTGCTCAAAATCTAATTGAACGTATTGAGATGCTACAAAATCGGTGTCCCTTCCTTCATCCGAAGACTATACAACTGCTTCTTCAAGAAGAGTTTGTTGGATAAACTCTTCGTCATGTAGAGACTCTCCAGTTGCACCATAAACCTGCAGTTATTTTCTCGTTCATTATATTGTAAAGAAGTCATCTGATAGGCATAGTATAATAGTCATCTTGGCTCGAATATCGAGATCTCGCCACTCATCGTCCTCCATCTTGGACTGCTTCTTAGCACCAAATAAGGTCTTGTGAGTGCCCTCCTTCACGAGCAACATCGTTCCTCGTATTTTCTACAACAGAAAGTTATTCTTCCCGTCGAATTTCCCCCTCGAACTTCGTTTACTAGGCATAACTCTGATACCAATTGTTGTGATAAATACCATCAAACAATAACAAGCAATTTATCGTAATAAGCAATATAACTTGATCAGCACAAGAGTAAGAACACAAATTAAGAACACAAGATTTTATGGGAGGAAGGGAAAATTCGTATGAACTTGAGAAGCAAAAACAGAACTTACAAGGCTCTCACACAAGGATCTCTTAAACTCTCAATATAGGATGGATAAAACTAATGAAAACAATCTCCTCACAACCTAAAATCCACAACTACGAATTTTACATACTTCTAGAATAAATCTAGACCTTTCAAATATTCAACAAAACCATCCTAGCCATCCAATCAACCGCTTTTAGAAAAAAAAGGTTCGAAAACCCTTTCAAAAACTCAATCAAAAAATAATCAGAATCCAAAAATCACCGCAACTCTTTCGAAAGCTCTTTCGAAAGGTGCCCTCCCGAGAGCAAACATGTCTTAGAGCTTTTGAAAGCTTCATATCAACTTTTGAAAGCTACCATCAGAGTTTTCGAAAGCTTCATATCAGTTTTCCAAAGCTACCAAAGCGCTGGTTGGGCCTGTGAATGTCTGTGCATGTTCGCTGAATTGTTGGAATCTCTTCCACCTTGTGGCATAATCTTCTCCAATAAATGTGAGGCACACAAAATGCCAACAAACTCGGCATACCCATATATGGGTAAGGTTCTGGTAGAAAACTTTACTACCTATTTGGGTTTCAGGTGGGTAAAGCATGGGTTTCAAAATTCAGATTTAAGTATACAATTGCCGTACAACCGCCAGACCCGACCCGACCCATTGACTCCCTAGGAAAGAGAGATCAGGGAATTAGAGAGATTCCTGAAGGGAGGAAAATACTAAGTTTTTTGGAAACTGATATAGGGATAAGGCCAGTTCAAATGGAGACGCATAAGGCCTTTATAAGAAGATTGGGGCTGTTTAAAATGTGTTTAAAGATGGAGTGGGGGTGACACTTACTGAGCAAAACATGGGCGAGGCCAGTTAAGAACATAATGGTGGCTTGATCGAGCCTAAAGGGTATGAATTTTATAAATAGTTTTAATCCCTCATTGGCTCTGGATATGGATCTGTAAGGATCTAAACCTACTAAACATGAAACATTCATATGTTTTTGCTCATTGAGTTTGAACTAAATCATCTTTTCTTTTAACTTTTGTTTTTTAGTGGTGAAATGTAAGCCTTTGGTTCTTCATTAGATGACTAAATCATCTTTTTTGCCCTACAACTATTTATGTAGAGATTATTTGGTCATATTAGAATCTATATAATGTTTAAACTAAACAAAATAACATAACACATATGAGACAAGAATCTTATCAATTTTTTGACATATCTGAGATTGTGACAGTTGTACCCTAAGGGATGCGTGACGCGGGCCCACTTCCAGAATACCTGATTCAGAGTCTCCATCCAATTCAAACTTCAAGCGGGTCGGGTAAATGGAAAAAGAGATAGAACTGGTTGAAGATCTATTTTTAAGCCTAATCATCATCCAAACGAGACAGTTATTCATCAGGGACAATTCGTCCTTATCTACAGTAAGGCTCGGACTACTAGATAGAGATGGACTCTCCCCTATCTTAATTCAAATCAGGATGTTCAGCTCAACCCCATCAAGATCAGGATTTTAAGTATTCAAATTGAGTGGACTCCCTCACCTTATCCTGTAGATATTACCTATGAATAACAGATCCCGAGGAAGAGGATTACAATTGGAATCCAGAAAAACCCTAGCACACTAGAGAAGCCCACTTGTAATCACCATTGTGATAGTGGAATTCTCCTCTCTCCGTGGTTTTTCCCTTTTCAAGTTTCCATGTTAGTTCTTTGTGTTTGTGCTGGCTGTGATTTAATTTAACTCTCCCACTCTATTACTTTGATGCGTGAATTGATTCTTTAGAAATTTACCCACTGCAATACGCTATACAAGTGGTGTTTTGACAATCTAGAAGTTCGATTGAAAGTGTGAAATTACTCTCTCACCAGCAAACTAGCAAAGAGAGCATTATTTGCATGCAAGTAAAATTGAATCTGTGAGAAAAAAGAGCTAGTGTTGTAACAATATTTTGTTCATTTGTAACCTATCGAGAATCATTTTTCTCTTTTAATAGCCACTTTGGACTTTTTAGAGTTCTAGTTATAAGACGTGCACGATATCTTATGAGAATACAAGACACTTTAACAATTTTAAAATCAACTATCACTAAAACAAACATCAAAAGTGATTAAAAGTGCTCAACTTTTACACTTTCAGTCTCATTCCCAGATTGCCAAACAACCTTTACACTTTCAGTCTCATTCTCAGATTGCCAAACACTCCAGAGGCATAACTCAAGGGAAGAAATAGAAGTTAATTAGTACTTTTTATAATTAGAATTGAATTAAGCTTGTATACATTGTTATATAGTAAGATTACTAATAAAATAAATGTGAACTTGGAATTACTTTTTATTTAAGATTCTTTTTTTATCATTTAATTTTCTATCGATTTCATAATCATCAAATGAAATTGTCTAAGCAGAAGTTTATCAAATTTCATAGAAATATCTAGCAAAAAATCTACTTATTATCAAATAAAAGTACAATTAAAATAAATAAAGAGTAACTAAAAAAACTAAATATGAAAAGGTATATAATTTATGTTCTCTTGAAACTTTTCTTTGTGGCATGAAGTTCCTCTGAAACCCCATGACTCCTAACATGATCCAACAGTTAATCAGTAGCTCTTGTAATTTAAAATAATTCATAAACTTCCACAAGAAATTTGTTATTAGTCAAATTCATAATAATCAAACAACGTTATCTAAGCAGGTATGCATCAAATTCTATAAATTCTGATCCAACATATATATTATCAAAAAAACTACATTTGAAAAAGAAAAAGGAGTAAAAAAAGAAAAATGAAAATAATGTAACAAAAATCATAAACTTATTTGTCTTTTGTATCTTTCTTCTTCTGTTTTATGTCTCTTCTTCTTTAGATGAAAAGAGAGCACCTTGGGGAATTATACAGAGAAGAAACTATCTTAGAATGTGAAATTTAATAGGTTTCACAATTAGAATATAATTAGAGTAGAAAATTGAAGAAAAGATACTTTCTTTTTTCTGCTTTGACTAATTATAGAAAATTAAAATTTTAGAGTAGCAGTAAAAAAAAATATTGAAAGAAAATGAGCATGAGAGAACTTTTAAATGGATATTTCTTTTCTCAATGAATTGGTTCGCTATAGAAATCCTATTAATAATCTTTTTTTACAGTACACCAATCATGTTATGATTTGGAATCTCTTATTTGAGGTTTTATTTTTCTCAATTAAAGATGAGAATTTATTATGATATTCTAACAGTCTATAATCACTCTTGATTGAAACTTTATTGGTGCTTTTATAAGTAACATAGGTTAAAAAGCTATAAATATATTAAAATATTGGGATAAAAGTCCTTAATACTCGACATAAAGAAAGTTAAACTATAAATTAGAAATTTTCTATTTTTCAGATAATTGTAATTCACATTTAAATCTATTTATTTTAATATATTGAGAAGCATTTGGGTCCAATATACCCTAAGCAATATGGATTCGTATCTGATATCAAAGGGTAAGGTACCACCTTTAGGATTAATAGATGATCAGACCCAATTTATATCCTAAAATGCAAATGCTATAAATTTTTTTTTTAATTGTTAGAAAGACTTACCTGCAACATTATCTGGTTGAGTTCACTTGGAGTCGAATACGGAACCTCCGAACACATGAGATAATATTTTGGCCTTAACTTTACAGGGCCTGGACGGGCCATAGCTAATACTTGGGCTTTATTGCATGGGTCATCCTTGCCAGTTCAGCCCAGAGTATGCTTCGTGTATCAGAATTAAAATAAGGATTTTGATAATAAGGGGGAGAGGCTTTGGATATTTTGAATCTTTGAGGATTTTTTGTAAAGGCATTTTAGTCTTTAAAATAATAGTCATTGATGAAAAGGGAGGGATCCTAGTGTTGAATTATAAAAACCCACTGATTGTTTTTGTTGCTTTTAACTGGAAACCACAAGAGAATTTTATAAATAACATTTGCTTTTATTCTCTGGTGAACATGTATCCTTTTGGTGAGATATGAGTTCTCACAGGGAACAAGTACACTCTGCAGTGTCCCACATTGAATTCACTAATCAGAGAGATCCAATATTGTCATCTACTGTAACAGAAGAGTCAAATGGCCACTGCAGCCACACAAGAAGAAGAAAGCCCTTCCCTTCATGAGATAAGAGAACAGGGCTACTCGAGGATTCTGTTGGGTGTGGCTAAATGAGACACTTGTCGCCGCCGGATTGGTTGCCGCTCGGCTGGGGCCCATGCTAGGAAACAATCCAAATTACTTGAGGATGGGCTGGCAAAGCAAATACTTGTGGAGCGTAGTCTTGCCACGCCCCCATGCATGGACCTCAAGTACATGACCCCCATAGAATTAGCTGACAGATAAAGTGACAGTGAGCCTCCCCTGGCCATGGCCATGAAGCTGACATTGCCAAACACCATAGAAAAGTTTATCACTTCCTTGGCATTGAAATTAATTGGCTAGATTTGCATGGTAATCCTTCGGTTAGAATGAAACTAAGAGTTTGAATTTGTTGTGTGTTTGTGCGTACTAATCACTATTGGATCATTTGAAGGCACATAAATTTATGTGCAGAAAAAATAGGGCAATGCCAAAAATCATTTTCTGTGAAATCTTGTAGACAATGAGAGGTCGTGACAAGATACCTGAGCATAAGAAGTGGTAAGATATTTGACTTTGAAACTCATTATTGACAACTTAAAATAAAATTAGAGAGAGATAGACTTATGTAGTTCTGTAAGGATTCGAGTCCGAATCCTTCTCACTCAAATACAATCATACATCGTCCGAATACAAGATTGATTCTGTTGAAATTGATCTATATTTATATTTTTCAAGTATCTATAAACCAAAAATCAAGAATACATTTTACACATGCATCAAGTAGGGAAAAAACGAACGACCTAAATAATGAGTTGGTTAGTTTAACGGTGTAGAAAATTTGATAACAAAAAATTGGTTTATAGGGTTTTTAAATGTTTAGATCATGATCCAGTGGCCAGATCGGGAATTTGTATGTCTAAAAACAGTTCTAACCAACTCACTACTTTCGGCCGTCCATCTTGCACCGCTTAATGGAGGGCGAAAAGTATTCAAAAAACTTGATTTTTGATTTTTAGTTACTTTTAAATAATATAAATCAATTTTAACGGAGTGAATCTTATATTTGAATGTCAGTGTTGGTATTTGAGTGGGAAGGATTCGGCCCAAATCCTTCTGGAACCACACAATTCTCTCTCCCCCCCACACTCTCCCCCCCCTCTCTCTATATAATCTCTCTCTCTCTCTCTCTCTCTCTCTATATATATATATTATATATATAATATAATATATATATATATATATATATATATATATTGATTGGAAAGTGTACACACACGTGTGTATAAAATTGTGTCATTCCAGAAGAATTCGAGCCGAATCTTTCCCACTCAAATACAACTTTACGACATATGAATGCAAGATTCATTCTGTTGAAGTTGATTACATTATTTCAATAATTAAAAGCCAAAAATCATGTATTCGAATATTTTTTGCCCATCGTCAAGTAGGCGCAAAATAGAAGGCTGAAAATAGCATATTGTTTATATCTACATCTTTAAAAATATAAATTCTCGATCTATCATTTAATCATAATTCAAACACTTAAAAACTCTCACACACCATTAAATTAACCAACTCATTTTACGCCTACTTAATGGATGGGCAAAATATATCCAAAATACATAATTTTTTATTTTAATTATTTGAAATGATGTAGATCATCTTTAACGGAGTGAATCTTTCATTCGGATATGTAGGATTGTATTTGAGTGAGAACGATTTGATCTCGAATCCTTTCGGAATGACAGGGGTCTCTATATATATATATAGAGAGAGAGAGACTGGGTACATGTGGAAGGATTCAAGAGAGAGATAGATAGACTGGGTCAAACTCAATCTCATGATATTCAAATACAAAATTACTCTGTTGAAGTTGATCTACATTGTTTAAAGTAATTAAATTTAAAAACCAAGTCTTTTTAATACTTTTTGCTATCTATCAAGTTGGCGCAAAATAGACGGCTGAAAATAACATTTACTTAGATCTGTAACTTTAGACTTATGAATTCTCGATCCAACCCTTTGATCATGATCTAAATATTAAAAAAAAATCTCACACACCAATTTTAGTTAGATTTCAAATATTATATACCGTTAAACTAACCAACTAACTATTTCATCCGTTCATTTTGGTCTAATTGATGGGCAAAAATTATTCAGAACACTTGATTTTTAATTACTTTAAACATGAGCAACTTCAACGGAGTGGATCTTGTATTTAAATATCGCGAGATTGAGTTGAGAGGGAATGATTCGGTTTCGAATACTTTTGCATGTGCCTAAGTTCTATCTGTCTATATATAGACTTATGTCATTCCGGAAGGATTCGAGGCCGAATTCTTCCCACTCAAATACATTCATAAGACATTCGAATGCAAGATCCACTACATTGAAGTTGATCTACATTATTTTAAGTAACTAAAATAAAAAAATAATGTGTTTGAAAAGTTTATCCATCAAGTAGGCACAAAATGAACAGTCAATATAGTCAGTTCGTTAGTTTAACGGTGTATAATATTTGAAACCTGACAAAAATTGATATGTGTTTTTTTTAAAATGTTTAAATCATGATCAAATGGTTGGATCGAAAATTTATACGTCTAAAGTCATAAATCTAAATAAAGTGCTATTTTCGACAGTCCATTTTGTGCATGGCACTGATGGATGAGAAAAAATATTCAAAATACATAATTTTGTTTTTTAGTTACTTAAAATAATATAGATCAACTTCAGCGGAGTGGATCTTGCAGTCGGAAGACTCCGCCTCGAAAACTTTCAGAATGACACAAGTCTTTCTCTCTCTTTATATATATAGAGAGCGATAGATTTGTGTTGTTCCGGAATGATTCAAGTCTGAATTTTTCCCACTCAAATAAAATCATACATCATCCGAATATAAGATCCATTCCGTTGAAATTGATCTATATTATTTAAAGTATCTATAAACCAAAAATTAAATATTTTAAATATTTTTTATCCATACATTAAGTAGGCAAAAAATAGACGGCCTAAATAGTGAGTTCGTTAGTTTAACAGTGTAGATCATTTGAAACCTAACAAAAATTATTTTGTAGTTGTTTTAAATTTAGGTCATGATCAAATAGTCGGATCGAGAATTTGTATGTCTAAAGACATAGATATAACTAACTCATTACTTTCGGCTGTTCATTTTGCGCCGTTGGATGATTGAGCAAAAAGTAATCAAAATACTTGATTTTTATTTTTAGTTACTTTAAATATAGATCAACTTCAACGGAGTTAATTTTGCATTTGAATGTTGAATGTTGATATTTGAGTGGGGAAGGATTCTTGCTCAAACCCTTTCGGAACTACACAAGTCTATCTCTATATATCAAAACAAAAAAGGAGACAGAATCCAGCTCGAAACTGACAATTTAACGGGTCGAAGATTGGATTGCAATCTTTTGGACCCAATATGATGAACAAGTTCCATGGAGTTTAGTAGCTTTCTATTTTAGTGAAATGGGCACATCTGCTATCTGCAGTTCTTGCTGCAGCCCAAGACAATATTAGGCATGGCTGCTACTGTCTTCTATCAAACACAAACCTCTCTCTCTCTCTCTCTCTCTCTCTCTCTTCACATGCAACATGGAGGTGGCCTTCTCCTTGTGTTTATCCAAGACAAAAAAAGCCATGAGGTCGAGATCTTGAAATCACAGAGGCAGGAATAAGGGATAAGGGTGCACCAATCACTCACAGTTTTTGTAGGATACTGGTGAAGAGATATCTAACACCCACCTGGAAACAAAACCTAGCTACATAAATTGTTACTGCTTATGCTTGTAATAAAATTAATTTGCAAAAGTTACAAGATTGTTGGTACCAAGGGAAAGGGACATCTCAAAGATGATAATTAGTTTGTGGGCAAGGAAATTTTAGACCTGTGCTCGCCAGCAGCTGGATTCTTGGACTCAGTAGCACTGCAATACTGCAACTTTGTGCTTAATTAAATATTGCTTGTTTAATTTTAAATATTGCAGAAGAAACCTGCTTCATTAGTTAGAGGATAGTTGTCAATATATTGCAAGTTGTATGTGATTTTGATTACAACTTCATCTACTTGTAGTGGGTTATCCATCAATACATTAGATGTTACTGCTACACACAATATAAGGTGCCCGTAATTAGTATTAATTCTGTTTATTTTAGATGCTCCATCTTCATTACAAAAGAAGTTATCTTTAATAAAAAATAACATTTGAAATCTAACTATATATTAATGATTAATGTTGTTCAACAATGTACCTTTTATTTGCATTCTTTTTCTCATTTAAAATTCTTTATGCATTATGTCTTAATTAGAAATTTTTCCATCTGTGTTGTATTAGTGTTCGGTCCAAGGCAACAATCTTAAATGTTAATTAAGCATTATTTTGTGCATGTTAGTGATATAATCTATTCTTAACTGACATAATTTCCTTGCAATGTACTTATAACTACTTTTCACATAAAGACTCCATAAGGTATTATCTCAAAAAAGACTCCATAAATAGTGGACAGTCATATACTGGCTTGTGCAACCCACTATCTAAAGGCAAATGAGAAAATTTCGAATCCATTATTCTTTAAACTTCACAGAGCCTCTTTTTGGAGTTTGTATCTTGCATTTTGCTTGGCTGAGAAAAGAATATAGAAAAATGAAAATTTTCTCCATCTCCATCCTGTGACAATGAGCCACATCAGCCTAGTCTACAAATCAAAGGTCTGAGTATCGCTGCTCTAATCTCGTATGCTTTGGAATAATGAGTTACAAAGCAACATATCATAAAAGTGTTGGGGTTTAAATTGTTCCCTATAAACAAATTTAAAGTTTATTTTCATTTACCAACTGCATGGACAATCCAAATGGGTGAGGCATATATTCATCTTGATCTACATCATCATGAAATGTATTTGAAAAATAAATTATCGTATTTGGAAGCTCCTAAGTCATCCATCATACAGTCTTCTGTTCTTAAACAGTTATTGTTTCACATTTATTAAATAATTAAATATGTTAAAAATCTTTTTGTCCATATACACTTACGATATTGTAGCTCTAGATGAATGATGTGAATTATCTATTTAGATGGCCATCATGTGATCTCTTTGCAGGAGAAAATTAATAGAAGTGGAGAAAATAATAGATGAGGAGGGTAGAATACCAAGTCGTTAACACTGCAAGAAGATTTTTCAGTAGTCAATTAAAAATATAATTATTACTCTCAACTTTCTTGCTCGATAAGTGTGTTAAAACATAAAAAAAAAAAATTCCTTTACTCTTTCTATAATTTTAGAATTTTAGCATAGTAGAAAGAGCATTTCATGCTCCCTAGAAATATCTTTCCATTGTCTCACCATAAGAGGATAAATAGCTTTATGGAGATACCTAGTAAAATATCCTCATCCACCACATCTCATCAACCACATGAGCCAGTGAGGGCTAACCACCACTCAAGCAAAACTCTTGGATCTTTCTCCAAAAACAACACTTGTGGAGGGTGAAAAAAGCCCCTCTTCATTAGTGATTGAATCTAATAAACACAACGTAGGACCCAAGCCCACCACACACACAAATTAAGCGTAAGTCCAAAATTAATTTAACCCATCAAATCATTGTTGTTGCTGCTGCCGCTGCCTTAGATCTCAAAGAGACGGACACGGACAGATATACTCCTCTCCTTCCTCGGTTCACGTGAAAGCCTGCCATCCAATTAAAGGCGAGGCCACGTAGGCCCTAGAATCCGGGCTGGCCAATGGGAGGGCGCCATGTTAGCAGATAAGCAAAGCTTTTTCATGGCGGACACGTTGGTGTGTGGACACAATGGGCTAAGGGAGCCCAAAGCCAAACAAGGACGTCGACATGCAACTGGGGGGGACAAGCTGTGGGGGTTCTAGAAATGCCCTTGGTTTTTGTGAAGAACCACGGAGTGATGAGTTTGGGAGTTCCTGGGGTTCACACCTTTCACTTTAGCTTAGGATTCTGATTGAAGATTTGCTACTTTGTAACATTTTCCAATTTTAGGGTTCATGGATCAATCTAGGGTTAATGCTTAAGTGCTAGGAAACTCCATTAATGTTGTCCACGAGAGCAATGCTGGGTTACTCTGTTTTTAATAGAGGCGAGATGTCCTCCACGTCAAGAAAAATTATTCAATGTATCAAGCGCCAACGCATGTCGGTCAAATATTGATCAGCCCACAATGCTGCCAGTAAACTTTCTCTACTGGTGAAATCGACAAGTCAATTCGTTGATTAATAAAAGTCGTGTGTTATAAATAGAGATGGCCAGATGGGTATGATTCACAATAGAGATGAGTACAATAATGAGTGGTTGCTATAAGTTAATAAATCAGTTTATTCTGATCAGTTGACATAATTTGTTTTGCAAGCTTCCTCGTTGCTTGTTTCACGTACTAGTGCATCGCATCTGGTACACTGAATAATTCTTTCCTGGTAACCACCAGAGTGGGTAACATTAATTGATTGTAAACAGTAACAATACCTGTTGCATTGTCTCATAAATAGTCTCAGAGAAATTAGTCAGCCTATAATGGAAGTTTCAAAATTGTTTATTATTTTTACTTATTGTTCTGGAAATAAATAGTCCCTCTATCCAACTTAGAATCAACTTAGCTGTGCCATCCTATTTATTAGAAAATTAATTATTTGGGTTAAATGATTAGATGATAAAGGAACAATAGCACGATAAACTATTTGCAAGAAATCTTGGTTTAACAATATAGATATGTATAGATTATCGAACAGGTTATATAAACTTCTTGTCTGTAATCATTTCTGACAAATTAATTTCTTCACCCAACTTAATGGTAAGAAGATGAGATTGAATTTTGGCATTGTGCGTTAGAACTTCAAGTCTTTAATCAGCAAAATAGAGTATTTTGCTTATATATGAAAAACTTATGTGTCGTGTTTAAAATAATGATTTTTTTTAAGTGACTCGAGATAATGATATTACTGACATAGTGATAATTAGGGGTTTCAAATAATCAAAATTGCTTCACATGATCTTATGAGTAGGATGTAGTTTGTATGGGTTCTTCTATTAGGCCATTTAAAAGCTCTTTTATTAGGACATTCGTCTCTCAACGACGCGGCCCTGGCCAGGCTTGGGTTTTGTTTTTTAGCGATCACCGGTGAATTCCGTCGACGGTTGAGTTTAATAGTTAAAAAAAGTTAAACATGTTTCCATCAAGGGGCCAATGTCTCTAATCAATCGTGGAATCAGCCGCCCTTAAGTCATGTCCAGGCCTCTGAACCTTCATCATGTTTATCAATCCTTTTTTGTCAAACTCATGATATTACCCAATGCACACCAATTAACAAGCAAAGAAATGTACCCTCATATGTGGGCCAGTGGTACTTCCGGATTTGCTAGAGCTCCCCTCATTCATGAGTGTGTTTGATTCGAATCTCATGTCGTGAGAATGTTGGGTCGCCTTCGTGCGACCTCCCAAAATCAAATAATAAATCTTTTTATTATGCATTATAAGCCAAACTGTCATTTCTTTTTCTTCTCTCTTTTTTTTTTTTTTTTTTGCTTCTAGTGAATAATTAAAATTCCAACTTTTGTGACAAGAAACATAAGACAAATTGTAGAATACAAAGGAGAATCAAATATATAGTTTTTTTAATATGTAAGAGAATCACATCTAAATCTCTTTAAAATGGACTTCAAATAAATAATTATAATCTAATCATACTTAGCAATGCTGATACGCTAACTTTTGCCTTAAAAAAATCACATTATTGATGATTAAATAATTAGATATTTTAGTGTTTGATAGATTAAAATTACAGTATTAGAATTTAAAAGAATCTAAATATTAAATATTTATTGTTTACTTTAAATAATGATAAAGTGAACATAAGAAAAAACAACCATGTGCAAACAAGATAATCATAAAATTTGAATTTAGGATCAGAATAGAAAATATAAAAAATTATATTTTAGGAGATTTCTATATTTTCCTATCAATCCCCAACAGGAGTTTGACCTCCCCACTAACTAATCATTATTAGTAAGAGACAAGAAGTTAATTTTCACACCAAACTAACTAATCATTGATTTTAGTCCTTAATCAAGACCTTAAGTGGGGCCCATTCAATAATAATGTGAGTCTCAGTCCCTTCCCCGCAGTAGTGGCAATGTTGTCAAACCTAGCGCATAGCAGGGGTACAACAGTCTCAACGCTAGAAATCACACAAAGTAGTAGTAATAATAATAATAATAATAGAGATAGACTTGTATCCTTTCAAAAGGATTTGATCCCGGATCCTTCCCACTCAAATTCAATCCTCCAACATTCGAATACAAGATCCACTCCGTTGAAGTTGATCTATACTATTTCAAGTATCTATAAACAAAAATCAAGTGTTTTAAATACTTTTTGCCCATCCATCAAGTAGGGGAAAAACGGACGGCCTAAATAGTGAGTTTGTTAGTTTAACGGTGTAGAATATTTGAAATCTAACAAAAATTAGTTTATAGGGGTTTTTAAATGTTTAGATCATAATGAAATGGCCGGATCGAGGTCTAAAGACATAGATCTAACCAACTCACTACTTTCGGCCGTCCATTTTGCGTCGCTTGATGGATGGGCAAAAAGTATTAAAACACTTGATTTTTGGTTTATAGATACTTGAAATAGTATAGATCAACTTCAACGGAGTGGATCTTGTATTCGAATGTTGGAGGGGTTGAATTTGAGTGGGAAGGATCCGGATCAAATCCTTTTGAAAGGATACAAGTCTATCTCATAATAATAATTCCATTAATATTAGGACACAAGAGACATCGAGAAAGAAGAAAGAGCATTAGCAGGACGCAGGGGGAGGAGAGAGAAAAGAAGCCTGCAGTGTGGGCCCAACAACCGTTGCCAGGCTGATGAAAGCGAAACTTGTCTTTTCCCCTGTTCCATTAGAACTCTCAGAAACTCCCCTGCTCTCTCCCCCCCTCCTCCTCGAATCCCTCGACCCTCCTTTTTTTCCCCTCCCTCTCTCATTTCCTTCCACTTTCTCCTCTCTATTCTTCTCCTCCTTCAAAATCCCTCGACACTCTTTTTTTTTTTTATCATTTCTCTCTCCATTTCGTTATTCTATCTCTGGACTATGTAGCACTTGCTCTACTGTGAAAGAGAGGAATCCTACTTCTTCCAGCAAAATCTCTCTTCGTTTTCCAATTCGATCTCATTTCCGAAAACCCGTTTCTATGCTGCCCATTTCTCACATCCTGCTGCCTGGCTTCATCCCGATTACAGCGAAGAAGAGAAGTGTTCTGTTTGGGCTTAAAGGTGGTGCCTTTTTCTGGTAAGACCTGCTTTACTCGATTGAAGTCCTCTTTGAGGAAAGGTGCGGTTGAGGAATTGGGTGATTTTGTCAGCTGGTCTGCTTGTGTTTTTTTTTATTTGAGACGGTAAGAATTTTGAGAGATTGTTGGTGGTTTGGGGTTTTACAGGGGTTTTATTGGGGTTTTAGCTAGCTCCATCATTTATTGGGAGGTTCTTGTTTCCTTAAGAAAGATTCGATTTTGATGCATACCCAAATATCTTCTCGCAGAATTCGATGTGGGTTTTGAGAAATTTCATGTTGGTGAGCTCTACTTGTTGTTTTTGAGTTTTTGTGGGGTCAGAGTTTGATAATTCTCAGTTGTTTGAAGTATCTTATATACTTCTTTGAGAGAATTCCCTATGCTAATTCCATCTAAAGTCTACAACTCTCTCGATTCTCTGTACCTTCAAGAGACATTGACAATGTCAATTCTCAGCGGCGGTGGCCGGACCTACGGCTTCGATCTAGACCTCATAAAGTCCCCCTCCCCCTCGTCGGCCGCTCATCCTCCTCTTCTCCTTCCTCTACTATCTGCGAATCCTCGAATTCTCCTCTTGCCATCTCCACCAAAAGAGCCCGAACACCTCGAAAGAGACCCAACCAGTCCTACTCCGAGGCCGCGGCCCTCTCTCCACTATCTACCCCAACCTCTTCTCCACCAAGAACCTCCACAAGCTCTCCAAACACTACAAGCCACTCTCTTCGTTGTCCCCCTCCTTGTTATCCTCTTCAGACCTCCTCCCTCCTTTTCCGGTCCTCAACAAAGCCGGTTTCCTAATTCAAGACACGTCACCGCATCAACAACCGTCCCTTTGCTTTCGAATTCAAGCCAGCTAGCCCGAGCGAGAAGTCTTGCATTGAGTACCAGGAGCCCAGCTCACTCGAATCTCCAGACTATGATGTTGAGTCAATTCTTGATGAGGAAGTTGGGGAGGGATTGATAGCATATTGGGGAATTTGAGTATGGAGAATTGCCAGTCCAATCTCAGTTCCTGCATTAATCCTTATCTTGGAAGTCTTATGGGGGTTGAGATTGGAGGGAAGCAGATCTCGGGTTTGGTTTGGGGCTTGCCAGGAACAATATGCGCCAGGCTCTCCGTAGAGCCCACAACGAGGAGTGGTGGAGGCCGACAACTGTCATGCCGGTGCAGGACATTGTTCCGAAGTTCAACGCGTTGCCACCATTGGAGAAGAAGAAGACTAAGAAGAAGAAGGTAGAGAAGGTGGATGTGAAGGAAGAGGTAAAGAATGAGTCTAAAGCCACAACAACAAGAACAACAACAAAATCAGCAGCAGCAGCAGAAACTACAACAACAATACCAGCTACCACTAGTACTACAACTAGTTCTAGCTCATCAGATGTGGAACTGAAGCCTGGTTTGGGCCTCAAATTGAACCATGAAGATGTGCTCAAGGCTTGGTCAGACCGCGAGTTTCCATTCTCCAATGAATCTGGCACTCCAGAATCATCCGCCAATATCCTTGTCCGTATCTAATTCTTATCCATATGAAGCACACAATTTAAGTTCTAAATGAGATTCAATGCAATAATACTAGTATGAACTAGGAAGTATGCCCTTCAAAATTTCATCTGCCAGATAATTTCTATGGCAATTGTTGAATTTTTATGTGCTATTGATTAGGCACTTAGATTTCAGGCTTGTAGAATCTGTGCAGAGGAAGGGTAATAATTTTAGTTGAATATGAAATTCAATTTTCCTGTCCTTCATGTTTTACTAATGGAAATTTATTTGTTGAGAAATTACTGTCAGATCTGGGGACCCTGATTTAGTTCTTATTCTAAGAAAAGTATAACTGTAACGCGTGGTCCTATCCATTTTTTGCCCCACTCTGCAACCTCAGATACCTATTTGAATTGTTACTTGTGTGTGCTCAGATAATTCGAAGTACATCAGGTCAGTTAATAAGACATCTAGTTAGCTAAGTAACCTCATTATTTATATATATTCAATTTCCTTTTCTTATTTTTTCGAAGTTAAATGCCCTTATCTGTTTGGCTGTGGAGGAAAATGCACATTGAATAGGACATGAAACTCATTCAACAAACTATCGTTTTCTAAATTGTTCGGTAATTTGAACTTAATGAATTCATGTGTAATAGAAAGATATATTGGTGGACGCACATATGTGTCAAATGCAATGCAGATGCAAAGCAAAAAAATTAATAAAAACACAGTCGGTACAGGTGGGGGGTTGGACCTTTTCTAGTGTTGAGAACTTTAGTTCGGGTGGTCTCTGGGGCTAGAAAAGTTTCTTTGTAATTTGTGTGGTTTAGAATTGTTTTTCTAATTCAATGGTTTAAAACTTTGATTCAAGTTCAGAGTAGAGGCATATTTATTTCTGGCATGTATTCTTCTCCCATAGCTGAATGAACTGGGGTTCTTTTGGCAGGCCAGGCTGGCAGATATTGATTTGTTTCCAGAAAGCGAAGGCGGAGTGAGAGAGGCGAGCGTGCAGAGGTACAGGGAGAAGCGAAGAACCCGGCTCTTCTCCAAGAAGATCCGGTACCAGGTCAGGAAGGTGAATGCTGATTGCAGGCCCCGGATGAAGGCAAGTGTAAGAGTTACTAATCTCTTTCTTCCTTTTTATTAGCTGCACCCTGAATTTTTCTTTTTCTTTTTTTTTTTTTTAAAGTTCCATGATTGAATCATAGGATGGTTATAGTCTATTTAGATATTTGGAAGCCAGTCTTAAACTTTAAGATTCTTTTAGTGATTACATTAGCTACTTGTGTCAGTTTTACAATACTGATAACTATATCACAGCTAAATTTTGTATTTGAAATTTGTGTTTGAGTATAAACTTGTATCAAATTATCAATGTTGAATACTTGTTACAGCATGCTGCATAACCAAATCTTAATTAGTTCAATGCATCAGGTTAGCCATCACTGAAATAGCTTGAGATGTGTGATTGTTTTGGTCGCATCCCTGAAATTTGATATCCATCGATTGTTAAATTGTTTCCTGGAAAGACAACAAACACCCAGAAATTTTCCCTTTAAAAAGTGGGGGAAAAAAACAAGTATAAATCTTTGAATCACATGCATGCACAAAAAACTGTGGCATATGAGGATACCAAATTTTGAACTTACTGAAATCCATGGTAGAAAAAACAGTAGTAGAATTGTGAGAATGCTAGCCTATCTTGATCAAATTTCTTTGTGATTGTCTTTTCTAAAAATTTAGAGTGAAACTTTTCCCCCAATTTTACGCAATTAGATAAACATGCTTGCTTTATGAATGACCACAACATCATGACAACCTCTGAATTCTTGTTTTATTCTTGCAGGGCCGATTTGTTAAACGGCCTGATCTTCTCCAAGAAGCAATCGACGAAGAAAGCCAATGAGACTTCTGTTTATGAAGAGTTGTCAGCCACTTTTTTAGTGGAAAGGATGAACAAGACAGGCTCTACAAAGTTTTTTGAGGCACCTCAGTGTGAGGCCTGTGACTCTGTTTTTTGCGCGAGAGAGAGAAAAATCTTACAAATTTTGCTGTGATTGTTCTCGAGCTTTTTTTTTCCTTTTCTTTTTCCTTTTATTTATGCAAAAAAGGCACCATTTTGGCTGATCATGTTTAAAGAGGGAGAGGGGAGAGAGATGAGTTAGATATATTTGGTGGGAAAAGCAAATGCTTAAACATTTTTATTATAGCAATCAATTTCAGTATATTTGAATTCGTAAGCTAAAGCCTAAAAAGTGATAACTAACCAGATTAAATAGCTGTCATGCTGCTCATGCCCTTCAAAATTGAAATTTATATTTTCTTAATTTGTATTGTGTTGAAAAATAATATTATTATCATTTTGCATAAAGTCTCTTTCAGTCTTCCTCTCATCCGTACATTCTCTGTTTCAACATTTTAAGTACGGAAACCACAGTGGCACACTGACCCATTTCCTTTATGGCTAGCTGATCAAAACCTAATTTTGGACCGTCCCAAGAGTTCCATGTTTCTTCCTTTTTTTTTTCTTCCCCCAAAAGAAGGAAAATGTAAAAGAGTTTCCTTTTTTTTTAACGATTATGTTGGGATTCTGATTCTATCGGGTATTTAAGGAAACTTCAAATCGATTGGGTTCCAAAAGATGAATCCTTGCTATTTTTGGCACTTTCCATCGATTGGGTTCCAAAAGATGAATCGCCTTTTCTTCAATTCAAATCAATGAGGGGGACAATATCGACGTTTGATTCCTGGTTCATTTTCCCAGTTTGGCGTGGCAAGGGTTTTGTGTTAGGGTTTTAGACAATGTTACCACTTTTGGGTGGTCTCCTTTTTTCCTTTTTCCTCATAAAGATTCAGTTTTGATGTTGATCAATATCTTTTCTCATGGAAATACATCTGGGTCTCAAAGATTTTAGGAACTTTTTAGGGTTTAAGACAGTTTCCAACTTTTCTGGTCTCTTGTTTTTCTGTATAAAGATTCGACTTTGAAGGCTATTCTGATCTTTTCTCGTGAAATTTCGTCTTGGTTTCTGAGGTTTCAAGGTTTGGCTCCAACATCTCTTGTATTGTAGTTTTAGGGTTCTATTGCTTCATCTATATCAAAGATTCCATCTTTTAAACCTATAAACCACAATTCAACCAGTCTTCTCAAATGTCGTCATTCCTCGGTGTCGGAGGCACCTGTGGCTTCAACCTTGACTTCATAAAATCCCCCTCCTCTTCCTCTGCGTACTCCTCCTCAACTCTCTCCAAATCCTCTTCCGTTACGTCACTTTTAATCCCACCAAAAAAGCTCGTACACCTCGAAAGAGACCCAACCAATCTTACATCGAAGCCGCCATCCTCCTCTCCACTGCCTGCCCCAATGTCTTCTCAACCAAGAACCTCCACAAGAAATACTCAGGATCACTCTCCTCCCTCTCTTCCTCTTCCTTATCATCTTCCGAAGTTCCCTTCCCGATCTTTAATGAGGCTGATTTCCTGATTGAAGAACCATCTCCTGAGGCAAACCCTTTAAAAATCAAGCCGTTGCCCTGGTTGAGGAATCGGAATCTTGTGTTGCGTTCCGAGATGCTAGCCCACCGGGCTCACCAGGGTATGATGTGAATTCAATTTTTGATGATGACGCTGGGGAGGGGATTGATAGTATAATGGGGAAGCTAAGCATGGATGATTGTGATTCTAATTCTAATTCTAATATCTTTCCTTATATCAATCCTTTTGTTGGGAGTCCGAGGGGGTTGGGACTAGGTGGGAAGCTTGGGATTGATTTTGGGGTTGGGCAGCACATCCGGCAGGCTCTGCGAGGAACCAAAGTGAGGATTGGTTGAAGCCGGTGGTGATGGTGCAAATGCAAGATATTGTTCCCAAGTTCAATGCATTGCCATCGTTGGGGAAGAAGAATACTGCAAAGAAGAAGAAGAAGGTTGAGGAGGTGAAGGATGAGCCTGGAGTCATTAAAAACTATTGCTGCTACTGGTATTACTACTAGTCCTTTTAAATTATTGGAGGCAGTGAAATCTGGTTTAGGCCTCAAACTGAACCATGAGGAGGTCATTAAAGCTTGGGTAGATCGCGGGTCTCCATTCTCCAGTGATTCTGGCACTCCGGAATCCTCTGCGGAAATTTCTGTATGTATTTGAATTCTTTTATCATTTGAATCAGAGTAGAAAGCTTCCAAAAGAGGTGAATTGATGCATAGATATTACTCGAAAGCAAGTCACTTAGACTACAGAATATTACTGACATATATAGTCTTGACTGTATGACGCAATATTGATTGGTTGGCCATAGTTATCTGGGTGAATTTTTTTAATTTTAAATTTAGTATGGTAACAAAAGTAATTGTAGTATAGCAATTTCAACTTAAAGTTTCTTGACCGTTTAAAAGAATTTCCTGCTGAATGTTCTTTTCTATTTTCTGTTAGAGAATTGCTATTGATTCTTGTTTCACTGTCACACGGAATTAATATTTTCTTCAAGTAAAGGGTCAACACAATTTGTACTATTTTTAAAAAAAAGGTTTACTTCAGAAACCTTAGATACCTGTATTAAAGTACTATCTTGTGTGTAGCCAAAGAAAGGGTTAATTAATAGGACAGACCTATAATTGATTATTCTTTGGCGGACACATGTGTACATCTTTTCTTACCTAGTAATAGACTAATAGGATTTAATTAGCTTACATCTGATATCTTTCTCCGATCATTATTTGTTTGTCGTAGATCAGAGTACATGTTTTAGTAGATTGAAGGTGTTTTCGATAAATGAAAGTTTGCTATAAGATCTGACCTTGTATATCAGTCTGATATCAGGTATCACAGATTATCACCTTCTTCTTTTCTTTTCTATTTCTTTTCTTTTCTTTTCTTTCTTTATTTATTAATTTATTTCTTTTTTTTGGTGATGAGGGGGACTACACAAGATTAACCTGTTCTATTTTTGCTAGTTAATTTTTTTTGTCTTATTGAATTCAAATGTTGACTTCATTTTCTGGGAAAAAACTGTGGGTGAAATGTCTTTGTACACTGTACTGATTTTCAACTTTTTAGTTTGACTTAACCGACAAACTTTTTTAGTTCTACTTAACCGAAAGAGAGTAGCTTGGTTGGTTTGAAGGGTTTAATACAAGGGGGAGAGTTGACATGCTGAGGCATGAGGGTGCAAAAATGGGGAACTTCCTCTCTTAAAAGGAGAGGAGGTGGGCACTCCTCCACTCTACCCTCAAGAAAAAAAAATAAGAAAAAAAAATGTTCCAAGCTCTAACTGCAACGAAGAGATGTTTTAATTCTATTCTTTCTCTCTATCTGCAAGAAACGGGTTTATTCATAGTTTTTCCCCCTTTTTGGCAGGCCAGGCTAGCTGAGATTGATCTATCTCCAGACAATGAAGGTGGAAAGATGAGAGAGAAAGGTGTTCAGAGGTATCTGGAGAAGAAAAAGGCTCGGCATTTCTCCAACAACAAAATACGCTATCAGGTGCGAAAGGTGAATGCTGACTGCAAGCCTCGGATGAAGGCAAGTCATGCTTATAATGTTCTGTAGCAGGTTCTCTTTAAGAAAGTAGATGGGATAAAGGGTCAGATATTTGGCAAAATACATTCAGAACTATAACGTGGAAGCCAAATAATTGACTAGCAGCATATGCATAATATAACATGAGTAGCAATCAAAGTGCACTGAGTCACTAATCCTGTACATGATCCATTATACATTTCAGAACTATGACATAGGGCCAAACAAGCAGACAATTGGCATATGACTCACCATGCCATCCCAAGCAACAAAATACTGCCTATGATTCTTCCCTAGCATCAGGTTCAGAAATTACAGGTGTTTGCTAAACTCACTTCCATCAAGATAAGACACGCCCGCAATATCCTGTTTATCTGATTGATCAGCTTGGAAGAGTATCAGCTGATTATGCTATGCTGGAACTTTAGAGAGCAAATTTAAATTTGAGTTATACTTATTGCTAATGCATATCCTTGCAGCAAATATGCAGCCTTCACCTCTATTTTAGAATCTTTCTTAGTCTATAGGGAAATGCTCCTAGTTTCATGAGCTTAAGCTGCACAACCAGCAGTTTTTTTTCTATGTGCTATTGACCTATTTGGTTATGGGAAAGAACCTCTCCTGTCAATAGTTTCCCCCATCTAACTTAGATGCTATAACGGGGGAAGCAATCTTATAAATGATGATATATGCTATACTTGTAGCTTAGTGACGATGTTTGAAAAAGTGAACCACAAACCAAGCATAAGCTTCAAATATCTTATTATTTTAGTCTAAAATTTAAATGTAAGAAAATGATCAACTTAAAATATAATTCATTCAGTATCTAATCTTCATGATGTAAAGGCTAAATTACACAGAAAGGTAGAAAACCTTTAGGGGTATTATATCATGTAATTTAGCTTAAAAAGGAAATAACAGATAGATAAGATTGGTAATTGTCACCAATAAAACTTTGATGTTGAGATTGGTGATCCATGAAATGAACAATGCCTCAATATGAACAGTAAAAGTATACCAAGTTGTGAAAATGAAGTTACCCATCTAAGTTTCAGGAGGTGGTTAGACCTTTTTGTCAATGGCCACAATGGTCGATATCTTCTTAAATAACTTGAAAGAGTGACATGGTGCAAAAGTAAGGGGCCAGGAAAATTTTTATGTGCTCTTGAGGGCACAAAATGCAAAAGCATATCCTTCGTGCCACATAATGGTGTAAGCTTCTTAGTTGGAGATTATCCTATATGCATTATGGCAACTATCCCTCCTTAGCTTTGAAGCTCACTGAGCGAGCTGGTTAAAACAATGGTTCAATAGCGTAATATAATGCTAATTCTATTTGTTAGCAATTCTTATTTAGACTAATCTGGTAAAGTTACAAAAAGCTGGGGGTAGTGTGTGTGGGTGTGGGGCGTGGGGAACTGCTATGTGGAAGATAATTGCTAGACCTATCCAAAGTTCTTTAAATCGCCGTGCGTTTTGAAGGACACTAGACTTGCCTGACCGGCAAACAAACTTGCCGACTGGGTGCCCTTACCACCATGCCTTGCCCTTTACCTTAAGAAACATGAAATGCAATATAGAAATTAAACTCAAACCTACAGTAATATGCAACTACTTACAGATCCAACGTCGATAACAATCAGTATTATTGTTTTATACATTGAACATTACAGGCAAGAATAGGTTGCATCATCAGATCCAAATTAAGGACCAGTGGGATTACATAGTATAAAAGAAAGTTTCAAAGTTGCTTAAGATGGGTCAGTTTAGCAAATGAATTATGCTGAATTCAAAGTTGCTCTATAACACTATTTTTCTCTTGTATTAGTAAGTGAGAGATTTTAAAACTCATTTCATTCTTATATTTTTGAACCACATGCTGAATTAAGCAATTAAAGCTCAGTAACTAGCATTACAGTTGCTTGAGATAAGTGATTATTCAATAACCTCCATCTTGATATTTGTCCCATCGAATTTTCGTAGCCACTAAGTGTGGGAGTTAGGAGTGACATGATCATGTTTTTTTTCAATGTAATGATAAGATCATAGTTAATGCAGGAACTAGCTACAAGGACTACTAGTGTTAGGCCTGAATGAATATGGATGGAGGTAGTTAAGAAAAATATAATAACCAAGGAGATGGCATAGCTGACCCCGGAAGTTTGGGATATAGAACTTGTTGCTGCTGCTGGCTGCTTCGTTAAAACTCATGAGAGGTTGAGTATTCTATCTCGGGGGAAATTCTTTTGGACCAAAATTTGGTTACATAATCTTTAAAGCTCACCCATTGTCTTTTAGATTAGAATTTATTCTCTCTTAGCTTTCTAATCACCACTATCCGCTCCTTACTCTCTTGACAAAATAAATTATCAAATTTAATCTTCATTTTGGTGCGTTGCTTGTACACTCATGACAACATCTTGACGCCTTTTGTATCTTGTATTATTTTTGCAGGGCAGATTTGTTAAAAAGACTCATTTTCTTCATGAAGCAATTGGGGAAGAAAGCTAATGAGCTCTAAACTCTACGAGGAGTTGCAATTTAGAACTGTAAATTATGACTCTTTATAGTGGGATAAGATGAGAAAGAGGCTCTCAACGTTTTTGGGACACCTCTCTATGAGGCCTAAAATTTTTTGTGTGTGTGTGTGTGTTGGGGGGGGCCTCTAAATTTTTATCAGAAATATTCTCAAACCTTTTTCTTTTTTATCAAAATTATCTTTTTTGTTGATTATTAGTTCATCGTTTTAAGATGAATAAGGTGATATAAGTTGCACGAATTGGTCTTTAGCAGGGCAATCAATCTCAAATGATGAACAAAATAGATATGTCATATTGGCAATCAATGGATGGAATTTTGGTTTCCAGTTAACTAGATTTATATTTGGAAATTTCTGATGTATTTTGAGATTAGATATTTCCTATTTTGGACTATCTTGAAAACATTATAATTTGATGGGAAATTGTTTATGCTCCTTGAGTTTTTAGGTACTTATTTCAGCCTCACTGACTTTTGGGTATATATATTTTTTAAACTTATTTCATTCATCTCTTCTCTATTCTTCATATCGTCCGTCATCAGAATAACTGATGTGAAACGGTGCATACGTGTCATATAGGACATCAATGATATACTCGAATTCGTTATGTTTCACCAAATAGAAAGATCTTGAGCAAGAAAGTAATTCAAAACTAACAATGTTGCAAATGGATTTAATAAGATTGTAAGTGTAATTTTGAACATCTCTAATCTTAATTAAATTAAAATAATAATCATGCATGATTGCATTTGCGGCAACTCTGTTCGCGATATTAAGACAAACAATTCATAAATTAATAAATTCACACATCTCACCATATAATGAACAACATGAAATGATGATAATATTTTAGAGATTAAAAAATTGATGCATAACCAAATAAATAATTAGATATCTTTGAAATAAAACTCACATGTAAACAATCTTAGATCCCTGTTTGTAGCTTTATCGCCTGTGAAACCTTCCTTAAGTTCGAATTGCTTTAGCCAAGCTTTTGGTTAATCTCTAGATGGGGGCAAAAGGTGCTGGAATCGGTTGAAGTTGGTGGGGGTGTTGAAGGTTGACAACTCTATTAACAACATCAGCATGGAAAATGAAAGTAAGTTCACAAATGATGACATAGGGACCAACCAACTGTTCAAGTAGATTCAGATTCTACGTCCACTAGTAATGTAGAAGTAATATATCTACTCTAAGGATAGTGAGGATCTAAAAACTGCTTCACACCTACAGAAATTCATTTTTGCGTGAACTTAAGACTGCCACAAGAAACTTTAGGCTTGATAATCTTCTGAGAGAAGGAGGATTTGACTGTGCTTTTAAGGGATGGGTAGAGAAAAATAGAACAGCTCCTGTGAAATCGGGTATGGGACTGTATTATGTTGGAGAGAAGAGGGGTGTTGACGGGCACAGACACTGGAAGGGAAGAACAAAGAGAGAGAGGAAGATAGTAGCATGACAAAGAGAAGAGAGAGGTGAGGAAGTAGCTTGTGGAGATAGGTTTAATAGGGTATAGGGAAGAGAAACAAAGAGAGGGGAAGGCAGGCAGAGGCTTGTTGCTTTAAACATTCTTTTTTTTATTCATCATTATCTTTCAAAATATAATACATCTGCCTACATATAATGACAACCAAACACCATAAAGTACAATACACTTTCCCACTTTACAATTTTATAGTACCAACCAAACACTGTAAAATTAAATACATGTAACTCATTTACAATTGTAAAAGACTTTACCAATTACAACTACGAATTACGGCCAGTTACGACAACCAAACAGACCCATAGGTTACAAGTCACAACCACCTACTAGAAGTCACAACTATCTACTACAATAAGTTGTAACTACCACCACTACTTGATATGCACACACACATACCTAGTACACAACTCCAAATATTAAATGCACAAATATAACTGAAATACAATAAAAATTAAAGCAAAGATGTTCTAATGAACAACTCCCTCTTTTCCTTCTCATTGCAATGAGATTTTTGAAGTGGATTTTTTTGCGGAATTGTGCTGAAAATGACTAGCGCAAGCTGGGACCTCTCTGGTTTTCTTGAAGAAGTGTGTTGATGAGACAAGCAAAAGTGATATCGCGACAAAAGGACTTGGTGCTCATGCTGAGTGAGGTTGCATGATGATCTATGATTTAGTTGAATTTGATGATACTGTAGTAGTTTCTGTTGAAAACTGGTGATGATCTGAAAACAGTGACACAATCATCTTTGGTTCAGCTGGTTCTGGACCGTGATATTGAGACTTGGACATCAGCTTTCACCACTTGGTTGCATTCAACAATCTTGCTATTGTAATTTGGCGATCTGGAGTCTTGTTGAAGAATTGTTTGTGTTTGGTTGCAGCAAGCAAATGCAAAATTCACCAGGGGCGCATATTGTTTGTGTTTTATGTCCTGCAAACTTTGAGCACTTGACCATTGCAATCAAAAGTCCCAGAATCCAGTAATTTGAGGGTAGTACACATTGACTATACAGTTGAATATTTTGATCTGGTTTCAGTTGTTACCAACACGCGCTCGCGCGATATGATTGTTGGTTACAGGTTGGATTGGATTTGTTGTTGAGCAATGCGGCGTTCATTATTACTGATGATAAAACAAGGCAATGAATGATACATTGTGCTCAGCAATTAGAGGTACGTGGTGATGCCAGAAATCAATAGATCAGTAAGAGCATCATTATTAACACTTTCATTCCTTCTCTTCCTAATATATAAATGAATACATTTGGCTCTACTATATCTGCAGTCTTATGTGTGGGGAGAGAGTGTAAAATCTTAAGGGTAAAGTTTTTTTTTAACTCGTTGGTGTTAATACAGAGTTTGCATGAAGTGTTAGGATATAACAGATATGTGGATACGCCGACAGGAGGAGTAGATTGTTTTGTCTGTTGATATGTCATCTCGGCTGTCGACAGGCCCAAAGGCTATCAAAAGGCATTTCTCGAGAGTCGGGACTGGTGCTGTCATGCTCCGCTTCTCAAAATACATGGAAACGGAGTCGTGACTAGAGTCGGCGATGCATATACGCAAGGAAAATACCTCACGTATACGCGCTAAGCCTAAAGTAATCTGAACAAGGTATAAAAGAAAAAATCTATTAGGATAAATTAATATCACTGCAATAACATATATAAATGTCCACACTAGATAACTGATGAATAAAGGAGTAAAATAAGTGATGAGTCCAATATATCAAGAATCAAGGAAATGACAGAATAAAAGAAAGTAGGAATACCAGAAATCGAAAAGAGAGAACTCAAGGCTCCTCGTAAAGCGTACGAGCACAAGAACACATAAACAATAAGAAGGTGTTCAAAAATTCTGGATGTACGAACTCAGGGTTGTCAGAAGCGACCTAATGAGTGTGTGTGTAAAGAGAAAGGTGTTCGTGCATGAAAACAATATGAGCAATAACAACATGATAAGCTGAAATAAAAGATAACAGAATGATCAATATTAAGAACAAAGTTATGAACAATATATATAACTGGTATCATGATAAAAGAAAACAAAAAATGTCAAAATATATAACCTACCATATGTCACTAGTCTGGTATACAATCTGGTCCTGTGTATAATCCCAGATACCTGGCGCTGAATCAGGCCCTACCGCCAGGTAGTCAGTAACAGTAATAATACTCACAGTATTACTGTGGAATAATACTCACAGTAACACTGTGAAACAATAAACAGATGTGATGTCAGTCATCCCCCGGAACCCTGTAGGGGAACCGTAAGTCGGTTGCCCAACCTGTATCCTAGGTCCACCAAAATACAGACGTTGTCTCCTTCCGTTCCCAGTGTAAGTTGTCGATTTACATTATTATCTATTCAATTCAGTTAATTCAGCCAATGTCCATATCACCTAGAATACTGGGATGATATGGTGACAGTAACAATAACAGTACTGCAACAATAACAGTAATCGTATACACGGTGAACAGTAATAAGAACAGTGAACAGTAACAGTAACCGTGTATACGATGAATAGAGTTGAACCGAGCGTTATTGCCTAAGGATACTTTCCCAATAACTTTCAGTAATATGAACAGTATATTTATCAGGTATGTATCTTGTATAATCAGTCAAGTTACTTAAGTGGTATCATGATATTTATTCAGAATTAGCAATAAAATCTTCTGGGGTTTGTTGATTATGTATTTAATATGTGAACATGAACAATAATTGTCATGCATGAACAGTAATTAAACACGAACACTATTTAAACATGAAATAACGTCTATTGAAACAAGTTAAAAGCACTAACATGAAATAATATCAAAATACTCAATAAATAAACAAAGAACACTCACCTAGGCTTATCACACGTCCAAGTAATAATTTGAAGAATTTACATTAAATACATTCAAATTTTATATAAGATATCAACTTTTACAATATCAAATTTATATAAGATATCCTATTTTATGTTATTCAGTATTTTAAATTAAATACGGATGGTTCAGATCTTAAAACAAGGTTGTATGATGATGTATTGAGTTTATAGGATTATTTAGATTTTATTTACTGATTTTGTGGGGTTTAAATGATTAAAAATATGAAAGTTTATTAACAGGTCTGAATGTTGGAATAACGGGTTTTCAACTTAAAAAGTAGTGTTTCAGTCCAATATGAGCTGCAATTAATCCTAAAATTTTTCAGTAGATTTTAGGGGTTATCTAGATATTTATTTCTATTTTTAATTATTTTTTAAAAATTTTATCTAGTCAATAAAATTATTTTTCAATAAGTTAACGGGTCTGTTTTTATTTGGGTCAGGTTACAATTGATTAGAACCCATAATATTTGGGCTGGACTGAAACTGGGCTTTCTGAAATTGGGCTTCAGAAATAATATGTATTTTTTTTCTTTCTTTTTTGTTTTCTGGCCTAGCCCATTGCCAGCCCCATTCTTATTTTCCCTTTTTTTTATTTTTTTTGTTAGGCCTAGTTTGGCCAGTGGCAGCCCAGGCCACTGGCCTGGTCCAAAAATCTAGGCCCGGGTTCTGCACCCGAGCCGACAGCCCAACCTTTTTTTTTCTTTTTTTCTTCTTTTGGCTTTGGCCAAGCCCAATAAGCTAGGCCCAACCTTTTCTTTCTTTCTTTTTTTTTTCCTGTGGGCTTGGGCTAGTGGCAGACCAGTTCTTTTTCTTTCTTTTTTATTATTATTTTTGGTCTTGTATGGCCCAGTGGCGGCCCAGGCCAGTGGGCCTGGCCAATTAAGAGGGGGGGGGGGGGGCGAGCAGCCCCTTTTTATATTTTCTTTCCTCTTTTTTTTATAAACTTGAATTTCTTTTTTTTAAATTTTCTATAATCTAATTAGGATAATAATATATTACTTTTATATGTTTTAATTAAACAAAGTTATGTTTTTAATGAAGAAAAGATTTATGGGAAGAAGAATCTAGGCATGGTAATTTAAATTTAATTAGGATTTTTAATTCATACAAATTCATTCTATTCATATTATTGGATGAATTTTCAGTTTCATAAAAGGAGGGATTTTAAATCATGATGTGTTATTAAATTCTAATTCATATAAATTGAATTAGATATTCGGGGAGATCTAGGTTTCATAACAAGAATAGAATTTTAATCATTCTATTTCAATTAAATATTTTAGTTTATAAAAATTAAATTTTTACTTACTTGGATTGATGATTCCTTAGCCTGCTCCTCAATCTCCACTCCTCGGACACGTCTTCCATCACGATCAATTCCATAGAGAGGTGGAGGGAAGAGGAAGAATGTTGGGTTTGGATTCTTTCTGACTGTCGTTCTTTTTTTTTTTTTTAAAAGAAGCAGGAGAAGAGAGTTACGATAATATAAAGTATAATATGAGGTGATAAGATTCTTAGGTTAGGATTTCTTTAGCACGTAGATTTCAAAAGAAGAGATAGGTGGTTAAGATAAATATCTATAATCTCATGAGATTTTCAGTTGAAATTTTTAAATTTGGCTTTAGATTTGTTTAAATAATTTAGATCTCCAATTTAACCATACGTCAATATGGCATTATGGTTCAGGTATTGAGATTTGGTAAAAAGACAAGAGTTTGAAACTTAGAATAAACAATTTAAGTATATAATTATATTTTATTATTTTTACTATATATATTTTTTGTTTAAATTTATTTTTTATTTTATTTTTATTTTTATTTTATTTTGGTATGAGTTAAATGGGTTATGGTTTATTGGAAATAGGATCATAGGTTGGAAAAGAAGATCAATTAGAAATAATACGAACAATAACATAATAATAATAGTAATGCTAATAATAATGTATAAAATATAATACATACATATACTAGTATAAATGTAAGTCAAAACATACACTTAATATGTATGTACATGTATCTACACACATGTATAAAATAAACTAATCAATAATAATAAGTAAATCTAAATAAAATTAATAAAGCTAGAAATACAGTATTATTAGTTAGGGGATATTACAGGTGCAGACTGGCTCAGTTTGTCAACATGCCAATAAGCCTGTCGATAGCGTTTCGTCTCTGAGTAGTTTTCAAGTTGGATTAAGAATTCATTTCTAATCCGTATTTGAAGTGATTTGTTTCCTTATTTTCATGAACTCTGTAACACACTGCTCCCCGGTGTACGTATCACCGTATCGGTACGCGATACGACGTACAAAAATTGATTTGACCTCCGTGGTAGTCCGATTGAGCCGATTTCAGTTTCAAAAATCATTTTCTAATATTTTAAATTTTTCAGGATTTTCTGGAATTTTTCTGGCTTATTTTGAAAAATCTCCGTAGTCGGTGTCGACCGATACCGATAATAGGCTTTATGATTTTTATTCCACAAACGGAGTTGGATTTTGAGAATCCGCTTTCACCATATGTCTTAGAATCACATGAGCTACGTTTGGGTATTTTTGGGAATTATTCTGAATTTATCGAAAATCCGGCCCAACCAGTGTCGTCCCGTACCGGCGTCATCTTCCGGGATTTTTAATGTGCAAACCGGATTGAGTTTCTACAAACCGTCTTCATCTTACGTCTCAAGATATTATTCTCTATTTTCTGTAATTTTTAGGCACCGTTCGGGACTAGTCAAATTTTGGACCACATTAAATAATATTAATTTAATTATTTAAACCCTTTTCTTTTTCTTTCTTTTTCTTTCCCCTTCTTCTCTTCTCTGGATTTCTCCTCTTCCAGCGACTTCCTTCCACCGCCATAGGTCCCCTCTTTAAATCTCTCTCTCTCTTTCCAAATCTCTCTCTAAACCTCTCTATCTCTCTAATCTCTCTCTCTCTCTCTCTCTCTCTGCTCTCTCTCTAAAAACACTCTCCCTCTCTTTTTCCCCCTCTCACTGCAGGCCAGCGGGTTGCCTGACCCATGCCCGCAGCCAGGCCACCCCGGCCACGCGCCGCGCAGGCGCCGCCCATCGCCGCCGGTCGCCGCCGCCGGCCGCGACCCCAGGCCGCGCCCCAGCCACCGCCGCCGCCCCCTGTTTCTCCTCCTCCTCTTCTTCATCTTCTTCTTTTTCTCCCCTTGTCTGTAAACCTCTCTCCCTCACCCTCACACTCTCTATCTCTCATCCACCCTCTCTCTCACTACCTCCGCCGCCGCCGGCGGCCGGGACCGCCGCCGGCGGGGCCCCCCTGCCGCCGGCCAGCTTGGACTGGCCGGCCACAGTGCGCGCGCAGCAGCAGCCTCCCTGCTGCTGCTGCCGCCCTTGTTCCTTTGATGGGTTCACACCCCTTAACGGGTCGTGAACCCAAACCCCAAAACCCAAACCCTCTTTTACCCATTAAACCCAATAGCCTAAGGGGTTGGGTTATTTAACCCGACCCGCTAACCCGTAACCCGTACCTATTAAGTTAAGTTATGGGTTGTGGTTCTGGACCCGACCCATTCTGAACCCAAAACCGCATCCAAACCCATTAAAGGTAAGTTTACAGAAAACCCCCTGTTATTATTTCTTATTTGCATTTCAATAATTTTATTACATATTTAACCCCATTTTATTCATTTTCATATGCGGGCGATATCGGGAGCATCCGAACTCCGATTTGGACGATTCTGGATCCGTTGCGATCGTGGGAAAGAGAGCTACCTCCTCATGACTAGTTTGTGAGTGTTTTTCTTTTATAAATTCTATTTTATCATGTTTAGTGACATTGATTGATATATCTTGATTATGGATAAAAATGCGGTAATTATTAATAATTTACTGGACATGATAGGACAGTCATTGTACTAGGAATAACTTCGAGGATTGTTAGGTAATCCCTGATTTCATATGAGGTAATCATAATAATAATACATACGGACATCGACAACTCGGACACGGTCATCATACCTGCACAGCCACGGATACACAGGCCACTGTGTCACCATCTTCATGACCACTGGTATGTCATGTATTGGATCACAGTTAGAGAACGATAGTCACATGTAAATTGATCCACAATACTCGGTGACACTACTCTGTTACGAGACATGCATGCTAGACACCCTTATTTCACGCACTGATATCATCACTATATAAGTCCTGTAGATCAATGGGCATAGTAGTATCTGATACACTGACCACTGTGCATACATGTACTAGTGATACACATATATGTTATACGAATTCTTGCTCCACATAGGTAATCCACAGATACACGGATATTCCACTGCATGGCGTACTGCATTTCCTCTTATTGTTCTCAGCATTACACAGATACTCGACACACATCTCAGGTTCACATATCACTGTTACACATGCATGTATAGTTTCTTTACTCTTGTCATATGGATTCCCATTCATATTACATGTATGATTGTGCCATGTTACCGTATTCATGTTATATGATTGTTTCATGTTACTGATATGGATATCCCCGTTACTGGACATGAGAGCTGTTGATATGCAATATGTGGGAATCTCACATCTATTGTTCCCGTTTCCCGATATATTGTTCCCGTTATATTGTTCCCGTTTCTCGTTATATTGTTCGATGCTATTAACAGAACTCTGGTCCAGTTATTCATGTTACCCGTATCATGTACTGTATGTGTTCTTGTTACAGTGTATACTTGACATATCAGATCATAAAGCTAACTTGGGTATGGGGGAGACTTGACGGTTGATTAGATCTTATCGGGTGATGTACTGGATCCATATTGTTCTCCCACTGCAGGGGATGGTAGTGTTACCTACCAATTGCTCCATGAGCTATTGTTACTTGATTATTGTTCCCCTCTTAGCGGAGGGCTCTGGTCTTAGCAGCCAGGGGTTTGATAAAGGCCGTGATCCCGGGTATGCACGGGATACACCTACCCGATAAGAACTCCTCGATCATGGGTTTCCAATTAACATAATAAAACAGTATACACAATAGTGACGTCGGGAACACTTGTTATTCGGTTACTCTCTCGTTTGGATAATGGTACCCGTAGGCCATGTCCGGATGGGTTCGACTGGAGTGCGGGCTCCAGTATGAACTGCCAGTGGTATGGGACACTGGAAGAGAGTAATTAAAATAGCAGGCGCTACTGATTGCTACTATTGTATAAATCATGCCTGGTACATGTATGCTATCTTGTTATTGTTCATGCTACTGTATCCGATATCATGTTACATGTATACTTGTTACTTTACCTGGCATATGTTATACTGTCTGTGATGGCATATGACGCATGTTCTGCATTGCATGGCATACGACTCATGTTCTGCATTGCATATATGATGCTTTCTGTAGAGCAGACATCACTACTGTATATACACCACACCGTAGAGTGATTACACTGCATAGGCCCATCTGCCTGTACACGTTTATCACGTCGCCACTAGCATGTTCACTTCTCTCACGTCACCACTAGATAACATTTTATATTATATAAACTGGATACGATTAGAGACATGACCTGATGATAAACGGTTAGGGAGTGATAGTATTAAAAGATGACACAATTATATTTTTCTACTGCTTATTCTATATTTATTATATGGTATCACTAGTACAACATCATGTATTATATATATGTATCGTGCTTGTATTACTATTGTATATATACTACCTCCTACTTCATTTTACCACTCACTAGGTCGCTTTCTGACGACCCTGGGTTTGCGTGACCAGATTGGAGATCCGCGTACCGTAGTATCCGAGAGTACCTTGGAGTCACATCAGAGATTCCTCATCAGGACTATTCCTAGGTATCTTAGTAATTTATTTCCGTTATCTTATTTGTCCCTATTTTTCATATCTGTTATGATCGCTGACTTCTTTCTGCAGGTATTCTTGTATTTATTTCATGCTGGAACTTAGTTATTGATGGAGGTTATTTACTGTACTGAGGCTTAGCGTACGTACGCAGGGTTTTCCGCCTTGCGTATGTACGTCGCCATAACGTCCCCGTACCTGCGGGATCGGGGCGTTACAAAGTGGTATCAGAGCCTAGGTTCACACCTGGTGTGGGTAACCACCTGGGTCAATCCTTGGGCTCTTACTGTAATACCCCGTTCCCGGAATACGTACTTAGTTGCGTATTCAGATTTTCGATCGTATTTTTTCGATTTGTTTCCTGCATTTATTCTGTATTATGAATTCCTTATATGATTGTTTTATTTTGGATTTGGATTCGTGGACTCGGAGTCAGCCCTAGTCTGAACCGAAGGCCCGATCATAGTATATTATTCGATTTAGTCTTTCTGATGTGTAGATTTGACCGATTTCAGTTTCAAATATTATTTTCCAATATATTAGATTTTCCATGATTTTCTAGATTTTTCTTGAATTAAATTGAATTTCTTCAAAACCGGTGTCGGCCAGTGCCGCTGACCGATTCCTGGATTTTTAATTCTCAAACAGTTTGGAATTTCATGATGGTCCTTTAGGCTTTATTCCTTAGAATCATATTTTCTACCTACATTCTTTTTCTGAGGATTTTATGATTTTATGAAAATTCCATCGGAGTCGGTAGGTAACTGATTCCGGGATTTTTAGTTTTAAAACTATAAAGTATTTCTTCAAACGGATTTCACTATTGGTCTTTATATATTATTATTGATTTTGGTAAAATTTGCGAGTCGTTCCGAGATACTTGAATTTCGGACGATTTCGGTATTTTCCGAAATATTTTCCGTATACTCGGCTTAAACCCGGGAACTTGTCTTTTCAATATTTTTATTTTCTAAGTCCAAGAGAAAATCTTCTCTTTATAAATTTCTTTTCCTTTTTCCTTTCTCCTTATTTCTTTCCTTCCTCCACAAGCCAAAAGAATTCCAATTTCCCAATTTTCCAAAATTTCAATTTTTCCTCTCCACTCACTTCCACCAACCTCCACCATTAATGCCTTTTTCTCTCTCTCTCCCATGGCCGGCCAAGTGGCCAAGAGAGGGACACCCCCTCCTCCACTTTGCAAAAACCCCCCTCTCATCTACTTTAATTTCAACTCCTTTACAAAATCCAAATCCCACATATACATTTCCTTTTCATTTCATCCCCTTTCTTTCACTTCTCTTCACCAAGAGCCAAAACCCTAACCTCCACCAAATTCCTCTTCATCTCCATCACCACAACCACCAACTCCACAACATCAAGGTCTTCATCTTCAACCTCAACTCCTTCTTTTGAATTGGATCGTAGTTTTCTTCGTCGGAGATATCGCCGTGGATCGTATTGTCGACCTCGATCTCTTCGAACTCGTGGAGCTTCGATTAAACCGATCTAAGTGAGTATTTTTACTCACCAAGACTTGTTTCATTCTTAGTATACTTGTCTCTTCATATCTTGTGTAGATATGTCATCAAAATCATATTTTTAGACCATCAAACCCAACCACCAGATTCTGTTCAGTACACTGTTTTTGACCACGATTAGTCGACTTGACCTAGGGCCTAGTCGACTAACCCATCTGTTATTGAAACGTAGCTTTTTCTAGAAACACAGTTTTAGTCGACTAGACCAATTTACCAGTCGACTAGAGAACCTTAGTCGACTACACTCTTGACCCTAGTCGACTAACCTTTCCTGAACCAAAACCTTAACTCTCTGTATCACAGTATTAGTCGACTTAGCCTAACTATCAGTCGACTTGTCATGTCTGTTAGTCGACTACCCCTATGACCCTAGTCGACTAACTTTTCCTGAATCAGAAACCCAACTCTCTGGTGCACAGTTTTAGTCGACTATACCAGACTGTTAGTCGACTAACCCCTCTATTAGTCGACTACTCCCTTGACCCTAGTCGACTAATCTTAGCTGTCTGTTATAGTTGTTTACCTTCTTAACTTTAGATCTTATACTTGGTTCATGTATTTGTATCTTGTACTTCATGACTCTTTATTTGATGTGTATCACCTCTAGTCACTTCATATTTCTATGTTTATGTATTGCCATGCAACTGCTTGTTTCATTCTTACACTTGCACCATGCCTGTGATATTCTTACTCCTTTATCGTATACCATGCGTGGCAGACCCTTCGTGGTCGTTGAACTCTGAGTTTCTTCTATGTTTCCACTTGCCATGTCATTACTTCAGACTTGTCAGTTACATGCTTCCATTTAACACATGTATATCACTTGATATCTGATGTGTTATCATCTGACCACTTAACATGTTATCAGTTAGTAAGACCCTCTTGTTATGTCATGACCGACCCGGACTATTATTAATCTCTTGTTATGTTTGGTTGTTTGTTAAATATCATCATCCTGTCATGCTATCACTTTACACCCAGCATGATATACTTGACTTTATGATTATCTTGTTTACGGGAATCCTGTCTTGTTATTCTGAATGGAACAAAGTGCCACACCACCCAGTGGGGGCCACCTCTAGAATCCATCCCTCAGAACAAAGTGCCACATGGAACAAAGTGCCACACCACACGGTGGGGGCCACCTCTTGAATCTGTGGGGGCCACCTCTTGAATCTGTTGGGCTATTCTTGTTATGTCCAGTTATTCCCGTAATTTGATAATTATGTAATAAGCTACAACTTGTACGGGGAATGGAGGAAGTGGGATGCCGGAATGATACCTTGCTTATAGTAATGGAATAAAATATTGACGTCTCGTGTGAGTGGGACTTTGGGCCAACAGAAGATTCGTGTGAGGGGGACTTTGGGCCTCCAAACTGGTTCCAGGTGTATGGAAACTACTATAAGAAGAGTTATCAGTTCTCCATCGGCTTCCGGTAACAATCCTCGGATAGCTTATATATGGATGTATGTGAGTTGGGATATATACCGAGACACATACCTAGATATATGGGTTAGACGAGTAATAATAATAAGTGATACCCGTTATGGATCTTGTTATGATTCTTGATATTCCGGTTATGATTCATGTTTCTTGTTATGATTCCAATCATGATTCCAGTTATGTTTCCAGTTGTGATACTTATTATGATTTCCGTTATTCCAGTTATATTTCCAGTTATGATTCTTAGTATTCTTGTTATATATTCCTGTTTGACTTTCATATGATTTGCAACTCTGATTCTATACGCTTGGATTTCTGTGGCATGAGATAACGGTATATAGATGAGGGTTTCCTTGTTTGGATTATTCCTTCGATGTATTAGTCTCATGGGACCGTGACTTAAGCGTATACAATCAATCTTGCTTATAATCAGTTTTATCCTGGATTTCCTGTTTTATGATATTCTTGTTCCTACTCATTATACTTGTATTCTAACCTTCCTATTCTTGTATCTTGCCATTTGGCTGTAGCCTGTTCATTATTGGGAGGTCCTGACTCCCTTGGATTTGTATGTTCAGGTTTAGAAGCTTGGATCGAAGTGGAGTCGTCCACAGTAGATCGAGCTTTCCTTAGTGAGCAGGCCGTTTAGCTCCGGTTCCTCCGTGCCAGACATCTCTTTTGACTCACGGGATCTTCATCCTACTCGTGAGCATTTTGTGTCTTTATTGTCTATCTTACTTTTGGACTGGGTAGTGATAAAAGACACATGTGATGTGTATATGTTTATCATACTGTGATGACTTTGTATGTGTACTTTTTAGTTGGCATATGTATGGATACCACGCTTTGTCGTGTACTCTGATTCTTGTTGTACTTATTTGCTTAGCGTATATACGTGTGGGGCATTTTCTGACCTACGTATATACGTCGCAGTGACGTCCCCGTATTCGTGGAATTGGGGCGTTACAGTACCAACAGTACAGTCAGGTTCAGATTAACTGATCTGTATCTGAATTTGGGGATTCCAGCAACGAGTACAAGAATACCATGACCTTGACAATTCATTTCTTAACTTGTTTGTCTTCCTTCCTTCCTTCCAGTTGTTAACCAGAACATCTGATTTCCTTCTATTTTTCTTGTATCGTCTTACTTTCCATCCGTCCGGATTAGTTCACTACCATACTTCTCCATCCCGAGTTTCTTATAGATATCAGAGTGCGCAGTGGAAGTGTCGTGGACCCGTAACCTTTAGGCTTTGGGGTTGAAAATCTTGTTCTCACACCTGATTGAAATTGCGAGGACGCAATTTTCTGTAAGGTGGGGAGAAATGTAACACACTGCTCCCCGGTGTACGTATCACCGTATCGGTACGCGATACGACGTACAAAAATTGATTTGACCTCCGTGGTAGTCCGATTGAGCCGATTTCAGTTTCAAAAATCATTTTCTAATATTTTAAATTTTTCAGGATTTTCTGGAATTTTTCTGGCTTATTTTGAAAAATCTCCGTAGTCGGTGTCGACCGATACCGATAATAGGCTTTATGATTTTTATTCCACAAACGGAGTTGGATTTTGAGAATTCGCTTTCACCATATGTCTTAGAATCACATGAGCTACGTTTGGGTATTTTTGGGAATTATTCTGAATTTATCGAAAATCCGGCCCAACCAGTGTCGTCCCGTACCGGCGTCATCTTCCGGGATTTTTAATGTGCAAACCGGATTGAGTTTCTACAAACCGTCTTCATCTTACGTCTCAAGATATTATTCTCTATTTTCTGTAATTTTTAGGCACCGTTCGGGACTAGTCAAATTTTGGACCACATTAAATAATATTAATTTAATTATTTAAACCCTTTTCTTTTTCTTTCTTTTTCTTTCCCTTCTTCTCTTCTCTGGATTTCTCCTCTTCCAGCGACTTCCTTCCACCGCCATAGGTCCCCTCTTTAAATCTCTCTCTCTCTTTCCAAATCTCTCTCTAAACCTCTGTATCTCTCTAATCTCTCTCTCTCTCTCTCTTCTCTCTCTCTAAAACACTCTCCCTCTCTTTTTCCCCCTCTCACTGCAGGCCAGCGGGTTGCCTGACCCATGCCCGCAGCCAGGCCACCCCGGCCACGCGCCGCGCAGGCGCCGCCCATCGGCGCCGGTCGCCGCCGCCGGCCGCGACCCCCAGGCCGCGCCCCAGCCACCGCCGCCGCCCCCTGTTTCTCCTCCTCCTCTTCTTCATCTTCTTCTTTTTCTCCCTTGTCTGTAAACCTCTCTCCCTCACCCTCACACTCTCTATCTCTCATCCACCCTCTCTCTCACTACCTCCGCCGCCGCCGGCGGCCGGGACCGTCGCCGGCGGGGCCCCGCTGCCGCCGGCCAGCTTGGACTGGCCGGCCACAGTGCGCGCGCAGCAGCAGCCTCCCTGCTGCTGCTGCCGCCCTTGTTCCTTTGATGGGTTCACACCCCTTAACGGGTCGTGAACCCAAACCCCAAAACCCAAACCCTCTTTTACCCATTAAACCCAATAGCCTAAGGGGTTGGGTTATTAAACCCGACCCGCTAACCCGTAACCCGTACCTATTAAGTTAAGTTATGGGTTGTGGTTCTGGACCCGACCCATTCTGAACCCAAAACCGCATCCAAACCCATTAAAGGTAAGTTTACAGAAAACCCCCTGTTATTATTTCTTATTTGCATTTCAATAATTTTATTACATATTTAACCCCATTTTATTCATTTTCATATGCGGGCGATATCGGGAGCATCCGAACTCCGATTTGGACGATTCTGGATCCGTTGCGATCGTGGGAAAGAGAGCTACCTCCTCATGACTAGTTTGTGAGTGTTTTTCTTTTATAAATTCTATTTTATCATGTTTAGTGACATTGATTGATATATCTTGATTATGGATAAAAATGCGGTAATTATTAATAATTTACTGGACATGATAGGACAGTCATTGTACTAGGAATAACTTCGAGGATTGTTAGGTAATCCCTGATTTCATATGAGGTAATCATAATAATAATACATACGGACATCGACAACTCGGACACGGTCATCATACCTGCACAGCCACGGATACACAGGCCACTGTGTCACCATCTTCATGACCACTGGTATGTCATGTATTGGATCACAGTTAGAGAACGATAGTCACATGTAAACTGATCCACAATACTCGGTGACACTACTCTGTTACGAGACATGCATGCTAGACACCCTTATTTCACGCACTGATATCATCACTATATAAGTCCTGTAGATCAATGGACATAGTAGTATCTGATACACTGACCACTGTGCATACATGTACTAGTGATACACATATATGTTATACGAATTCTTGCTCCACATAGGTAATCCACAGATACACGGATATTCCACTGCATGGCGTACTGCATTTCCTCTTATTGTTCTCAGCATTACACAGATACTCGACACACATCTCAGGTTCACATATCACTGTTACACATGCATGTATAGTTTCTTTACTCTTGTCATATGGATTCCCATTCATATTACATGTATGATTGTGCCATGTTACCGTATTCATGTTATATGATTGTTTCATGTTACTGATATGGATATCCCCGTTACTGGACATGAGAGCTGTTGATATGCAATATGTGGGAATCTCACATCTATTGTTCCCGTTTCCCGATATATTGTTCCCGTTATATTGTTCCCGTTTCTCGTTATATTGTTCGATGCTATTAACAGAACTCTGGTCCAGTTATTCATGTTACCCGTATCATGTACTGTATGTGTTCTTGTTACAGTGTATACTTGACATATCAGATCATAAAGCTAACTTGGGTATGGGGGAGACTTGACGGTTGATTAGATCTTATCGGGTGATGTACTGGATCCATATTGTTCTCCCACTGCAGGGGATGGTAGTGTTACCTACCAATTGCTCCATGAGCTATTGTTACTTGATTATTGTTCCCCTCTTAGCGGAGGGCTCTGGTCTTAGCAGCCAGGGGTTTGATAAAGGCCGTGATCCGGGTATGCACGGGATACACCTACCCGATAAGAACTCCTCGATCATGGGTTTCCAATTAACATAATAAAACAGTATACACAATAGTGACGTCGGGAACACTTGTTATTCGGTTACTCTCTCGTTTGGATAATGGTACCCGTAGGCCATGTCCGGATGGGTTCGACTGGAGTGCGGGCTCCAGTATGAACTGCCAGTGGTATGGGACACTGGAAGAGAGTAATTAAAATAGCAGGCGCTACTGATTGCTACTATTGTATAAATCATGCCTGGTACATGCATGCTATCTTGTTATTGTTCATGCTACTGTATCCGATATCATGTTACATGTATACTTGTTACTTTACCTGGCATATGTTATACTGTCTGTGATGGCATATGACGCATGTTCTGCATTGCATGGCATACGACTCATGTTCTGCATTGCATATATGATGCTTTCTGTAGAGCAGACATCACTACTGTATATACACCACACCGTAGAGTGATTACACTGCATAGGCCCATCTGCCTGTACACGTTTATCACGTCGCCACTAGCATGTTCACTTCTCTCACGTCACCACTAGATAACATTTTATATTATATAAACTGGATACGATTAGAGACATGACCTGATGATAAACGGTTAGGGAGTGATAGTATTAAAAGATGACACAATTATATTTTTCTACTGCTTATTCTATATTTATTATATGGTATCACTAGTACAACATCATGTATTATATATATGTATCGTGCTTGTATTACTATTGTATATATTACTACCTCCTACTTCATTTTACCACTCACTAGGTCGCTTTCTGACGACCCTGGGTTTGCGTGACCAGATTGGAGATCCGCGTACAGTAGTATCCGAGAGTACCTTGGAGTCACATCAGAGATTCCTCATCGGGACTATTCCTAGGTATCTTAGTAATTTATTTCCGTTATCTTATTTGTCCCTATTTTTCATATCTGTTATGATCGCTGACTTCTTTCTGCAGGTATTCTTGTATTTATTTCATGCTGGAACTTAGTTATTGATGAAGGTTATTTACTGTACTGAGGCTTAGCGTACGTACGCAGGGTTTTCCGCCTTGCGTATGTACGTCGCCATAACGTCCCCGTACCTGCGGGATCGGGGCGTTACAAACTCTGTGGCTATATAAAGAGGGGCATTGCCCTCTATTGATTGTCTCCTGTAATTGATTGATTAATAAGATTTCTCTCCTTTTTGTCCCAATAATATAGGCAAATTGACGAATCTCATTAAATCTTGTGTTCTCACTTTCTTCTTTTTGATTTTTTTTGTTCATGCAATTAACGACTATTCTTTGGTGTTGTTGTCCTCTACGCAAGGGATTCCAATAAGTGGTATTAGAGCTTTCCGGGTTCGACAGGGAGTTTCATTCAACCTGGAGACTGTCTACAGTTTCATTCGGAGGTAAAGATCTTATCTTTCCTATTTGGACTTGTTTTCACTAATTATTTTTCGCATTATTTTGAGAAATTATTTGAGGAGATAGCCGGAGATAGTTAATCCACAGTGACATCTGTGAATCCACATCCGATGAAGATCAATGCGGTAAAATTTGATAGCAAGAGCAACTTTGAGATGGGAAGATGTGAGGTGATGGATGCACTAAAAGCATCAAACCTCGAAGACAATCTACGTTTGAAAGAAAAGCTAGAGGAGACTTCTGAAAAGGATTGGGACAAAATGAACAGGACGACGTGTGATCATTAAGTTCTTATTTGACACAAGCATTAACTATCATGTGTTGTATGAGACTTCCACAAGAAAGATGTGGGAGATTCTCGAAAAGAAGTATCTGATGAAGAGCATCGAAACTCGATTGCATCTAAAAAAGAGGTTTTACTACTTAGAGTTGAAGAGAGGACTCGCCATTGATGAACACATGAATGACTACACGAAGCTTCTTACAAACTTAGTTAATGTGGATGTTTCGATCGAAGAAGAGGACAAGATGTAACACCCGAATTTTTAAACCCTGATTTAATATTATAATTTTGGATTAATGAGACTATATAGGATATTAGAAAATTTAGTTTTGATTAATTTTGTGTGATAATGAATTTCGAAAATTTTGAGAAATTGTAAGTGATATGAAATACACTTATATAAGAGAGAGAGAGAGAGAGAGTGTGTGTGTGTGTATATGTGTATGTATGCATTAAATACTTGTATAAGTATATTATCAAAATACAAGAAAAATACAATTTAATACACATGAAATACAATAATATTTTTTGCCTAATGGGTAATGGAAGGGAGTGGATGGGAGGCAAGGTAGAGTGGGGAGATGAGGCCAAGTGGCATCATGAGGTATATTTTCATATATTAGGAATAATGAGGAAAAAAAATTCATTTACATCACCTACTTCTCTCTCTTTCTCCTCATTCTTTGCCAGATTTGAAAATCTTCTTCCCTTACCTGATGAGGATCAGCGGTAAGCCGTTCCCCATGCCCCATCTCCTCTCAATCTCTCACCCTCTCACCCTCTCCCCCTCATTCTCTCTCATCCACGTCATCATCTCTCAATCTCTCTCTTACTTTCTCCCTCCCACCTCTGGCTGGTGCGACACGTGAAACAGGGGGTGGCAGCGTGCAGAGGCACGAGGGAGGCCGTCGGTGGGGTCCAGAGGGGAGGGAGGTGGCAGTCTCTCTCCCCTTCTCCCCCCTCTCTGGATCTGGGCGGCGGTAGCACGCAGACGACACGTAAACAACCGGCCGTCGTCGGGCAGTGGCCAAGTGGCCATAATATCAAGGTGAGGGAATTTATGTTAACATAAATTCTTTGTATTTACGATTAAAAGTCATGAATTTAATTGAGCTTTATTGTTGTATATGATCACTTCTTTGTGAGTTCTAATAATTTATAGCAAGAATTCATCTACTTTGAATTCTTAGAAATCCTTATCGCATGAGTGCAGTTGTTTTAATTATCCATGTTGATCGCCGATTAATCATTTGTATTATCTGATTATACTCATATAAGAGCCGTTTTTTACTTCCGTTCGTGTGCTTCAGACTGATAGTGTCTTGGAGTATATTCAAAATGATGTGTCTATCTTTTGTTTGAAAAATAAGACTATTCACCAGACATCCTATTCTCATACATCCCAACAAAATGGAATTGCTGAACGCAAACATATGCATATTCTGGATGTTGCTGGGACCATAATGTTTCATATGTATGTTCTAAAATATTTAGTGTTCGATGTTGTGTTAAGTGCTTGTCATCTGATTAATATGATGTCATCATCTGTCCTTAGTGGAAAATTTTCATTCTCTTATCTCTACCGTCACAAAAGTGTCTTCTTCATGACTCCACGGGTGTTTGGTTGGACTTGTTTTGTCCAGGACTTATCTCCTGTGTTAGACAGATTGTCTCCTAAATCTATCAAATGTGTCTTTATGGGGTATTCTTGAGCTCAAAAAGGATATCGATGTTACAATCTCTCTACTAAAAAGTATTTAGTATCTGTTGACGTCACATTTTTTGAGTCTGATTCATATTTTTCTCTACCGATCCTGGTATTGTATCTGCATTTGTTTCTCTTTCACTGTTTGTGTCATTGCCTGCACCTGCTTTTGTTGATTCTTCAATAGTGGCACCTGGAGACACTTCAGAGTCACATGCATCAACGCCAATCCAAAAGCCAGTTAAGGATTTTCAAATCATCTATACTCATCGACAAAAAGTTGTTCCCTCCGAATCAGTTCTGATCAACCCCTCTCCGTAGATGATCCTCCTCCTCAACCATCTGCACCTCCCTCTGATCTTGATATTTCCTTTGCCTTTCGAAAAGTTGAACATCTTGCACTGATTTACTTATTTCAAATTTCATTTCCTATGATCATCTTAGCCCACAATTTCATCAATCTGCTCTATCCTTGCCTTCTGAGTCTATACCCAAGTCTCGTGAGGAGGCTTTAATGGTGCCTACCTAGAAGCATGCTATGAATGAGGAGATAGATGCTCTTGTTTCTCGAGAAACTTGGGAGTTGGTATCGGCATCCACAAATGTTGTTTTTGTGACATGTCACTGGATCTATTCTTTGAAGTATCGCCCAGATGGATCAATGGATTGCTATAAGGCCAGATTCATGGCCAAATGTTATACTCAGCCAAATGTTATACTCAGACATATGGCATAGATTATTTTGAGATGTTCTCGCCCGTCGCCCGAATGAATTCTATCAAGATCATATTCTCTGTTGCTATTAACTTATTATGGCCTTTATGCTAGCTGGATGTCAAGAATGCTTTCTTACATGATGACCTTCAGGAGGAAATGTATATGGAGTAACCTTTAGGTTATGTTCCTCAAGGGAAAATAAGGTTTTTGTCTCAAAAAGGCTATATATTGTCTCAATAGAGTCCAAGATAATGGTTTGAGAAGTTTAACATTATCATAACCGATGTCACTCAAATCACTCTGTCTTTGTTCGGCGCACAAAGTCTAGTATTATACTTCTGATGGTGTATGTTGATATTTTGTTAACTGGCAGTGATTGTGAAGGGCTATTGGAGATAAAAAAGTATCTTAAGCGTCATTTTATGACCAAGGGCATGGGGAGGCCTAAACACTTTTTAAGAATTAAAATTGAGTAAAAAAACATAGTATACTTCTTTCTCAATGAAAGTATATTCTGGATCTTCTGGAGGAGACAAGACTTTTTGGGTGCAAGCCTACTAGCACTCCAATGGAAGCCAATGTAGACTTATGGTTTGATGATAGTTACCTACTTGATGATCCAAGAAGGCATAGAAGATTGATTGGAAGTTGATTTATCTAATGGTTACCATATTAGATATAACATTTGATGTTGGTGTACTAAGTAGGTTCATGCATGAACCTAAAGAGGCTTATTGGTTAGCTGCACTAAGAATTTTAGCTTATACCAAGAGTTGTTCGAGAAAAGGCCTAGTGTATAGAAAGTAAGGACATGTACACATCTCTAGATACTCTGATTCAGGATATGATGCTGATAAAGGAGATAAGAAGCCTACAACTGAGTATTGTACCTTTGTTGGAGGAAAACTTGTGACTTAGAGAAGTAAGAAGTAAGATGTAGTATCTCGCTTAAGTGCAGAAGCTGAGTATAGAGTTATTGTTCATACTGAATGTAAGATAGTTTGGCTAAAGAATCTACTAATGGAGCTTGATTTTATGTAGCCTGGACTCATGCCTATGCATTATGATAACCATTCTGCTATCAACATTGCACAGAATCCTCTATTCCATTAGAGGACCAAGCACATTGAGGTTGACTGTCATTTTGTCAGGGATGCATAGAGTAAGAAAGTGGTTACTTTCTGGTTCACACCTTATTCGACACAGTTAGCGGACATTCTTACCAAAGTTGCCTCTCCCAGGTGTTTCTAATTTATGTAATAATTGAGCTTGCTAGATATCTATTGTCACACTCCGCTTACCAAAATACGTGAAAACGGAGTCGGGACCAGAGTCGGCGACGTATATACGCGAGAAAAATACCTCACGTATACACGCTAAGCCTAAGGTAACCTAAATAAGGTATAAATCTAAACTATAATAATCAACAATCACCACAATAATACATATAAGCATCCACACATGAAAATCATATAAATAAAGAACGGGAACAAAGACTGAATCTGATATATGTCGAGAATCAGAAATAGTAGGAAGACAAGAGAGATAAGAGCATTAGAACCAAAAGAGAAAGGAACTCCAACTCCTCGCGAAGCGCATGGTCACACGAACACCGGAACAATATAAGAAGGTGTCCAAAATCCTGAACGTTCGAACCCAGGTTCGTCAGAAGCGACCTAATGAGTGTGTGTGTGTAAAGAGAAAGGTGCTCGTGCATAATAATAATATTAATAATAATATAACTAATAACAATATGATAAACTAAAATAAAAGATAACTGAATAATCAATATTAAGAACAAATCTATGAACGATGTATAATTGATCTTATGACAGAAAGAAACAACTAATGTCAAAATGTGTAACCTAGCATATATCACTAGTCTGGTATACAATCCGGTCATGTGTACAATCATATATCTATCATAATTTATATGAGTTCAGTCGGGTGGTTACGGTCAGTCACAATACATTATAATAGTTTATCATTATTAATTATGTCAGCGAACACCAACTGCCAAGTGTAATAGATGCATCCCATACTACGCCTATCACACGTGTCAATCGAAGTCCTAAATTATTAAAACTGATTGGTTAGAGACATTGTCCATGCTTTAGATGGGTTCCGTACATACCTCGAACCACGACCCAATCACTTGGCGTTGAACCAGGTCCTACCGCTAGGTAGTCAATAACAATAACAATGTGTAAATAATACTGAAAATATGAATAATACGGGATGTCAGTCATCCCCTGGAACCCAGTAGTGAAACCGTATCTCGGCTGCGCAACCTGTATCCTTGGTCCACCCAAAATACAGACGTTGTTTCCTCCATCAATTTTCTCAATCCCAGTGTAAGTTGTCAATTTACATCATTATTTATAACAATCAATATCCATGTTATTTCGATTACTGGGACGATATGGTGACAGTAACAATATCCATGAAGTAATAATAACAATGAAGACAATATTACCGTGTAAATGTTAAAATAATGAAACAATACATGTGTTACGGTCTGATAATACTTTCTCAGTAACTTCTAATAACATGAATATAATAGTTATTAGGTAGATGTCATGTATTATCAGTCAAGTTTTCAAGGGGTACATGATGTTCATGATCAAGAATATTATGCAAGGTTTATTTAAGGGAAATAAATACATTCGAAAGGCAAATTCATTTTGTATATATACATATGTGGACATGAACAATAGTTAACGGGTGTAAATCATCATGAACAATTATTTAGATATAAAAGTAGAATCTATTAAAGAATAGAATAGTAACACGCTCACATGAAATCATAACAATATCATATGCATTAAAGAAAACAAACAAGATGATCACTCATGACCAATTTAATAATAGAGGAAAGCTCAAAACAAACACTCACAATATCATTTATAAATTTAAGTCGCATAATTACAAAATAAAATCATTTATCATAAAATCCTTGTTTAACTGAAGAAGGAAATGAACATTCACATGAAATAATATCGAAATACTCAATAAATAAACGAAAAACACTCATCTGGGCTTATCACGCGTCCAAATACCAATTTGAGCAATCGACATTAAATACATACGAATTAAAATTTATCAAATTTTATATAAGATATCCTATTATATGTTATTCAGTATTTTAAATTAAATATGGATGATCCAGATCTTAAAACAAGGTTGTATAATGATGTATAGAGTTTATGGGATTATTTAGATTTTATTTACTGATTTTTGTGGGGTTTAAATAGTTAAAAATATGTAATTTTCTTAACGGGTCCGAATGTTGATATAGCGGGATTCAACTTAGAAGGTAATGGTTCAGTCCCATATGAGCTGCAAATAATTCCATAATTTTTCGGTTGGTTCTAGAGGTTATCTAGATATTTATCTCTATTTTTATTTATTTATTTCAAATTTTTTATCAAGTCATTAAAATTATTTTTAAATAAATTAATGGGTCTATTTTGTAATTGGGTCCGGTTATAATGGATTAAAACCCACAATACTTAGGCTGGACTGGAATTTGGGCTTTCTAAATTTGGGCTTCAGAATAATTTGTATTTTCTTTTCTTTTTATGTTTTTTGCCTGGCCCATGACCAGGCCCAGATTTAATTTTTTTTCTCCTTTTTTTTGGGACCAGGCTCAATGGCGGCCCAGTTCTTTTTCTTTCTTTCTTTTTTTTTTCCTTTCTGTGGGCTTGGGCCAGTGGCAGCCTAGCCTTCCTTTTCTTTCTTCTTTTTTTTCTTTGTTTTTTTTACTTTGGGCTTTGCCTGGCCCAGTGGCGGCCCAAGCCACTGGGCCGGCCTGTGCACCCGGGTGCGGGTCCGCACCCACTGGGTCTGTACAGCGGACTGCTTTTGGCTTCGGCCGAGATCTGTCCTTGTTTGTTTTCTTTTTTTTCTTTTTATAACTTTGAAATTTCTTTTAATTTTTTTAAAAGATTTCTATACTTTAATTATTTGATATATTACCATATATATTTAGATTAATGGGTAAGGTTCTAAGGTTTTCTTTTTTGAAAGGAAATTTTTTTAATATGCATATTTTTTTTCCTTCGTACAATTTATTTTATTTATAATTTTTTTTGGGCTAAGATCTAAAATTCATGAAAAGAAGCAATTAAACATGATATATCATTAATTTATAATTTATACAAATTTATCTAGATCTTAGAGGAGATTTAAGATTCATAAAAGAATTTTAATCATGTCATATCATTAAATTCTTGTTATTGCAAATTAATTTTATCTATTCTTGATGGAAATTTATATGAAGATAAATCTAATCATGGTATTTTAAAACAAATTCTTAATTCATAAAAATTTAATTTTTATTTACTTGGATTGATCTCCTTCGCCTGCTCCTCAATTTCCAAGCGTCGGACACGTTCCTGCGTCACGATCAATTCCAAGGAGAGGTGAAGGGAGAAGAAAGAATGTTGGGTTTGAATTTCTTTCTGACTGTCGTTCTTTTTTTCTTCCAATAAGTAGGAGAAGAAGGTTACATTAATAGGATATAGGTTAGGATTTTTTTTAGCAATCAATTTGTTAAGATAAGAATTTAGGTTGTTAAGATAAAGATCCCTAAAGATCTCTTGAGATCTTTCAGTTGAAAATTTGAATTTAAATTTGGCTTTAGTTTGTTTAAATAAATTAGATCTCCTACTTAACCACATGCCAATATGGCAATATGGTTTAGGCATTAGAATTTAGCAAAAAGAATATGAGTTCGAAACTTGGCATAAACACACACACACACACACACACACACACACATATAGACTTGTATCCTTTCAAAAGGATTTGATCCCGGATCCTTCCCACTCAAAATCAACCCTACAACATTCGAATACAAGATCCACTCCGTTGAAGTTGATCTATACTATTTCAAGTATCTATAAACCAAAAATCAAGTGTTTTAAATACTTTTTGCCCATCCATCAAGCGACGCAAAATGGACGGCTGAAAGTAGTGAGTTGGTTAGATCTATGTCTTTAGACATACAAATTCTCGATCCGGCCATTTCATTATGATCTAAACATTTAAAAACCCCTATAAACTAATTTTTGTTAGATTTCAAATGTTCTACACCGTTAAACTAACCAACTCACTATTTAGGCCGTCCGTTTTTCCCCTACTTGATGGATGGGCAAAAAGTATTTAAAACACTTGATTTTTGGTTTATAGATACTTGAAATAGTATAGATTAACTTCAACGGAGTGGATCTTGTATTCAAATGTTGGAGGGTTGAATTTGAGTGGGAAGGATCCGGGATCAAATCCTTTTGAAAGGATGCAAGTCTATCTCTCTCTCTCTCTCTCTATATATATATATATATATATATATATATATATGATATGAGTTAGATGGGCTATGGTTTATTAGATATTTGGATTATGGGTTGGAAAAGAAGATCAATTAGTAATAATATCAACAATAACATAATAATAATAGTAATGCATAGCCCATCTAACTCATTAATTAAATAATGTATAAAATATAATACATACATATACTTGTATAAATGCAAATCAAAAATATATATGCATGCACATATATTTTTATACGTGTATAAAATAAATTAATCAATAATAATAAGTAAATTTAAATAAAATTAATAAAAGTAGAAATACAGTATTTTGAGTTAGGGGATATTACGTTTATGCTCTAGCTTGAGGGGGAGTGTTAGTTTAGATAGATAATAAGTAATTGGGGTTTCAATTACCCATAACCCAATACTTGTTTATGTTAGTATTTGAAGTGTCCTCATATTCATTGAAGAAGAATTCAGGTTCCGAAAGTTTCCTAATACGGATCTGTCTCTTGTTTTGGTTTGGATACGAATTTTCTATTTCTCTGAAGCGGTGTTATTTGAGTTCATGTTGGACTAGGATCATCCTAGGTGCCTATATAAACCCCTTAGGGGTGACCTTTTGAATGTATGTCAAGAAGTGTGACGAATTCAAGAGAAATTCTTTTTTCACTATTGAGAGTTGTGAGAGAGAGAGAGAGAGATCTTCTTATAACTCTTGTATTTTTTCTCTGTTTACAACAAAGATTTCTCCCCTCCTCCCCATGGACGTAGACACATTGCCGAACCACGTTAAAGGTTGTGTTCTTTGGTTGAGTGGTGATTGCTTGCTAGTGGTAGATCTTTTATGCTTTCGCTGTCGAGTTTTCAACTCGGTGTTTCTCTTTTGCTTGACCGGTGATAGATCTTCAACAATTGGTATCAGAGCGATGGCTTGCAAGACGACCACGACAACCAAGTTCTGTTGGCCCAAAGGCCTTCCACTCTAGTTTTGACGATGATTAACTCATGTAGTTATGTTTACTAATAATCTTGTGATGTTTAGTTTCAGATCATTAATCAAGATATTAGTTGGTGATTGCTTCAACAAGATAGTTTGGAAGCTTTCATATGGTGAATCCAGAGCCCGAGCATCAAGATCATACATTGCACTCGTTGGAGTCAAGCTCGGTGGATCACATTTTGGATCTAGTCGACTTGAAGACGGAGTTCGTCAAGAAGACTTAGGTATCCATAGTTGAGTTTAGTGTGTTTTAGATCCATTTGTAAAGACTAGATTGTGTGATATGCTCAAGTTCACAACACACACACGTTTTATGATTTGAATATTGGTTTTCGGTTTTTGGTTTAACCGATATTGGTTTTCATGAATAGTTAGATCAAAACAAGTTTACATGGTTTTATGTATATTAGATGTGTTCTATATACATGCATGCTTAACTTCCTAGACAAACTTATTTTGACTTACCTATTCATGTGTTTTATGTTTTGGTATTTTTGACAAAACATATATTTTTGGATTTAAAAGTCAAAAACAATGATATATATATGTTTCATGTATCTTGGACTTATGTCCATATGCATCATGCCTAAATGTGTTTAAGTATCATGTTTTTGTATTTAAATGAGTTTTAGGAAAAATCAGATTTTCTATTGAAAACTTCAAGTTTGGTAAAATACAGTTTTTGGTTTTTGACAAAATTTGTAAGACAAAAAAATGGTTCAAAATGTTTGAAATTTGTGTTGAAGTTTTTTACACAAGTTTATATTTCAATGTAAAATGATAAAACTATTTTTGTGAATTTTTAGAAGATTTATGGGATTTATTAGAATATTTTTTAACAAGTTTTTCTGACCCAGAACAGTGTCTGACAGGCTCTGTCGGTCGACCGCATGGTCGACCGAACCAGGAGCCGGTCGACGGGGCGGTCGACCGACGTGCACAGCCTGTGCACGTCTGGCCTGGCACTTGGGCCGGTCGACCGGGCGGTCGACCGGATGCCCCAACGGTCAAAAAATTGACCGTTGGCGGTCGACTGAGCGGTCGACCGCCAGCTGTCCAGGCTGGATTTTCAGCCCAACGGCTATATTTTTGTGGGAGGCTATTTAAGCCCCATTTCTTAGGGATTTTGACAAGACTTTTGACAAGAAAAATTTCTCTATTCTCTGGTGTTTTAAACAAGTTTTCAGAAGAGTTTTAGTGCCAAAAAGATTCATCTTATTTGTTTTAAAAGTGTTTTGTTTATTTCAAAGAAAATAGGTTTTTGGTAATTAGTTTCTTGATCTAAATTTCTATATCTATTTGGTATTTTTCCCAAGAAATTTTCTTTGATCAAAACACTTATTTTCCACACATGAGCTATATCTTCTATCCTATATATTTAGGATCTTTTGTTTGTGGGAAAAAGAGATTGTTTGTGGTTGAAAGATACCACCAAGTTGTAAACCCTCATTTGTTGGTTGCTCCCTCTTTGGTAGAGGTTGAGGTTGTTGTTTGCTCTCACATTGGTAGAGGTTGAGATTGTTGGTTTACTCCCTCTTGGTGAGGTAGAGTTGGTGTTGGTTTGTATCCCTCTTCGGTAGAGGTGATTTGTGGTTGTTTGGCTAAGGGTCTATCCCTCTTTGCGAGGTGGATTGAGTTTGTATTGCCTCGGTGGCATTGTATTAGTTGAGAGAGGAGTTCGGTACTCCTAGTGGATTGAAAATCCTTCTCAGTGAAGGCAGAGACGTAGAGCTAGGGGCTCGAACCTCGGAACATATCTTTGTGTTTGCGTTTGATCCATTGTCTCTTAACCCTCTCTCTTTATTTGTGTTGCGCATCATTCATATCATTCATATCATATTTGCTTGTGTTGTGCCTTGCATTATTTCATATTGCTTATTATCTTTATATGCTTGGCTTGTGTTTGTGTGCCTCACTTGTACTTAACCACGAGAGCTTCATATAGCACCTCAACTCTTATTCAGAGGAATCAAGAGGGGTTAGTCCAGAGCCTTTCAAAGGGAATTCGGCTACATTAGTTGGTTGTACTAAGTGTAGTTGCAATTAGTTTTAATTTTCGCATTTAGTTTTTAGATTAGCATTATCACCTATTCACCCCCCTCTAGGTGATTTCAATTGGTATCAGAGCCTACGCTCCTGATACTTGGTTTAACAACTTAGGAGTGAGATCTTGGTTTGCTAATTTTCATTTGCATTTGTATTTGCACACATATAGTTTGCACTCATGGATAGCCCTCCTATGTTTGATATCTCTAGACTTGATATTTGGAAGGCCAAGATGAGTTGTTATTTGAAAACCCTAGGCTTGCATGTTTTCCTTGCCGCTACTAAGAAATTCTATCTTGGTAATAGCAATCATATAGGGGCCAATGCACAAGCCCTTGAGGCTATTAGCAGCACGCTTAATAAAGAATATCTTATGCTTATTTCTAATCTTGATTCCGCTTTTGTAGTGTGGAACAAGTTGACCAACTCCACCTCCAAGCTTCAATTGCCAATCCTACCGGAGGAATCTAGTGGAGAATCCGAGTCACAATGCTTAATGGTCTAAGGGAATAATTCCCTTGAGGTATATTCAGAATCTCAATTAGATAGTGATGTTGCTAGTTCTTCATGTGATGAAAATATTGATGCCCGTGCCTTGAATGAAGAACTTTCAATTGTGGGTGAAAAATTGATTGAAAAATATAACATTTTGAAAAAGAAAACTTGTAAATTATCAAAAGAAAATAAGGATTTGTTTTCAAAACTTGAGTTGGCTTTACAAGAGAAGGTTGAGTTTTCAAATGAGTGTGACTCTTTGAAAACCCAACTTGAACTTGTTTTAAATGAAAATAAGATTTTGAAAAATAAAAATGATTGTAATGAAGTTTTGAAGAAAAATGAGTCTTTAACTTCAAAACTTGATTTTGTTGTAAAAGAGAATGTTTCTTTAAAAATAAAAATTGCTTCAATTTCAAAAGATTTAGAAGCTTGTTTAAAGAAAAATATTTCTTTACAAAATAAAATTGATACACATGTTTGTCATGCTAGTGTAGGTACACCTAGTTCATCTATTGCATGTTTCACCTCTTCTATAATTGAAAATGATATATCCATGCTTAAGAAGAGTGTTGATTGTTTGGGCTCCACTTTGAGCCAATGTGCCTTGAACCATACACGCTTGGAATCCTTGGTTCGAAAGAAACAAGTTCCACCTATGCTTGCACACCATACACGGCATACACATGCTCCTCACGATCACACCCATTACATGTATGCTCATGTGTACACTTGTATACATTGTGGACGTAAGGGTCACCTTGTTAATTTTGCTATGATCGTATAAATGATTGTAATTTAGCAAATAAATTTGTTTGGGTTAGAGAAGGTACTAACCCCCATGGACCCAAAAGAGTATGGGTACCAAAGACTACCCCTATTGTATTTGATGTAGGTATTGGCTCTCGCATGACGTGAGAGTATAGGTACCTTTGAGTGGATGCGTTCCGAGCTACATGTTGACTATTTGGATGCATCACTTTCAGGAAATGTTGGTGGGAGGATCACCTTATTTTGGAGACATGGAGAGTTGCCTCATAGGTTTTGGTAACGGTCTCTTACTCCTTATTTATTTATGCATGTTTTTCATGTTGATTGTTTATAGCATGCTTTGATGTTTATAGATTATTATGTTAATGTCATGATTATTAGATCATTGACATGCATGCATAGCATTTTAGACACCCATGTTTCATATGGACCATTATTTTGTGTTCTTGTATATGTTTAGCTATCATGTTTATCATAGCTCTAATAACATGTGGATTTACATAATAATCATGTTTATGTTTATCATGTTGATTTACATCTTGTTTTATGCTTCATGATTTGAATATATATTTAAATGTTAGTTTTCATTAAGACTGATTTATACTCGTACATAAAGTGGGCCACAAATAGATCTTATATGTTTGTGCTTGAACGTTCATTTGTACCCATTAGATGTGTTAGTATAGTCTAGTTTTGATGATTCATGCATTTGACTTGTATTCCTATTTTTGTTTTCATGTTCATGTGATTTTTGTTTAACTTCATGTATATGTCCATTTTATCCAAACTATTGATTATGCATATACATCCTTTGAGCCACGTGCCTTCATGCATATATTATTGTAGACTCGTTGTGTTTGGATATGTATGTATACTTTAGGTTGTATAAGACATACACATGCCTTGAAGATTAAATAAGTTTTGATGATTTTCATGTTTTAAGGAATATCGAGCTTTATTGCCAATTTTCGTGATTATGTGTTTCACCTAACACTTGTACACTCACCTCTTTTAAATGTTTCTCATGATTGTGTTTTCATGAGTATAATATGTGCTTCATTGATTTCGAGTGTTTAGTGCCATGTGATTTACATGTATTTCATGAAAAATATTTTTGTTTTATTCCTTACTTGAAGGATTTCGTCCTAGTTTTCAAGTTTTTATATTTAACTAGTTGCGGGATTCTTCGTAAGATATAAGATATACACTTGATATTATTTGTGTTTCAATTGGTATCATTGGATTCTTTCAATTGGTATCAATATTGACATTTTTGTATACTCAAATATTTGTATGTATGTATGCCTTCATTTCCTATAGTATCAATTTCGAGTGGTATATAATTTTCATACATATATATGTTTATGCTAAAGCTTGAATTTTTAATGAATATCATATTTCAATTGATTAGTTTTTCAATTGGTATGCTAATACAAGCTTTTGCATAATTTCAATTGGTATTTCATAAAGGGGGAGAAAACTCATATTTTATCTTTCAATTGGTATTTTGTTTACCTTAGATTTCCACTCCCTTACTTTATGATAGAAAATAAATTAAAAAATTGTAGAATATTATAATTTCAATTGATATCATATGCATAAAAAGAATAATACTCTTTATTGATATCAAGATGTTTATTTGAATGTTTTTAATTGGTATCAAGATGCTTTTGCTTCTTAATATTGGTATCAATGTTTTTATGTTTCCTTTCAATTGGTATCAAGATGCACTACTTTGACATATTTTTTTGGTAGCTTAATTGATTGTCACCCCTTATTTACATCATTTTTGTTTTTAGACAAAAAGGGGAGAACATTGCATTTATTGTTTTTAACCCCTTTGTTGATTCTTTGGTTCGAACAAAAAGGGGGAGAAGAATTTATTGATTTGTTTTTACTTTGACCCTTTGTTGATGATTGACAGAAAGGGGGAGAAGTATTTGGTATATATGCATGTTTTCAGGTTTTATGTTTATGCATATATGTTTTGTTTTGCAAATAGGAGAAAAAGAATTTATGGATTTTATGTTTGTTTGGCATGTTTATCTCCTTATATTTGCATACATGTTTATTTATGCATGTGCTTCATTGCCATATCTTATTGCTTATTTCCTATGCATGAGTTAAGGGGGAGCTTCTTTGAAGCTTAACTTTAATCCATGCATATATAACTCTATGAGTTTTATCATCATCAAAAAAGGGGAGATTGTTGGCCCAAGGCCTTCCACTCTAGTTTTGATGATGATTAACTCATGTAGTTATGTTTACTAATAATCTTGTGATGTTTAGTTTCAGATCATTAATCAAGATATTAGTTGGTGATTGCTTCAACAAGACAGTTTGGAAGCTTTCACATGGTGATTCCAGAGCCCGAGCATCAAGATCATACATTGCACTCGTTGGAGTCAAGCTCGGTGGATCACGTTTTGGATCGAGTCGACTTGAAGACGGAGTTCGTCAAGAAGACTTAGGTATCCATAGTTGAGTTTAGTGTGTTTTAGATCCATTTATAAAGACTAGATAGTGTGATATGCTTAAGTTCACAACACACACACGTTTTATGATTTGAATATTGGTTTTCGGTTTTTGGTTTAACCGATATTGGTTTTCATGAATAGTTAAATCAAAACAAGTTTACATGGTTTTATGTATATTAAATGTGTTCTATATACATGCATGCTTAACTTCCTAGACAAACTTATTTTGACTTACCTATTCATGTGTTTTATGTTTTAGTATTTTTGACAAAACATATATTTTTGGATTTAAAAGTCAAAAACAATGATATATATATGCTTCATGTATATTGGACTTATGTCCATATGCATCATGCCTAAATGTGTTTAAGTATCATGTTTTTGTATTTAAATGAGTTTTAGGAAAAATCAGATTTCCTATTGAAAAATCCAAGTTTAGTAAAATATAGTTTTTGGTTTTTGACAAAATTTGTAAGACACAAAAATGGTTCAAAATGTTTGAAATTTGTGTCGAAATTTTTAACACAAGTTTATATTTCAATTTAAAATAATAAAACTATTTTTGTGAATTTTTAGAAGATTTATGAGATTTATTAGAATATTTTTTAACAAGTTTTTCTGACCCAGAACAGTGCCTGACAGGCTCTGTCGGTCGACCGTACGGTCGATCGAACCAGGAGCCGGTCAACTGACATGCACAGCCTGTGCACGTCTGGCCTGGCACTTGGGCCGGTTGACCGGACCAAAGAGCTCTGCTCTTTGTTTTTTTGCGGTCGACCTGATGCCCCCAACGGTCAAAAATTGATCATTGGCGGTCAACCGAGCGGTCGACCGCCAGCCGTCCAGGCTGGATTTTCAGCCCAACGGCTATATTTTTGTGGGAGGCTATTTAAGCCCCATTTCTTGGGGATTTTGACAAGACTTTTGACAAGAAAAATTTCTCTATTCTCTGGTGTTTTAAACAAGTTTTTAAAAGAGTTTTAGTGCCAAAAAGATTCATCTTATTTGTTTTAAAAGTGTTTTATTTTTCAAAGAAAATAGGTTTTTGGGAATTAGTTTCTTGATCTAAATTTCTATATCTATTTGGTATTTTTCCCAAGAGATTTTCTTTGATCAAAACACTTATTTTCCACACTTGAGCTATATCTTTTATCCTATATATTTAGGATCTTTTGTTTGTGGGAAAAAGAGATTGTTTGTGGTTGAAAGATACCACCAAGTTGTAAACCCTCATTTGTTGGTTGCTCCCTCTTTGGTAGAGGTTGATGTTATTGTTTGCTCCCTCATTGGTAGAGGTTGAGATTGTTGGTTTACTCCCTCTTGGTGAGGTGGAGTTGGTGTTGGTTTGTATCCCTCTTCGGTAGAGGTGATTTGTGGTTGTTTGGCTAAGGGTCTATCCCTCTTTGCGAGGTGGATTGAGTTTGCATTGCCTCGATGGCATTGTATTGGTTGAGAGAGGAGTTCGGTACTCCTAGTGGATTGAAAATCCTTCTCGGTGAAGGCGGAGACGTAGAGCTAGGGGCTCGAACCTCAGAATATATCTTTGCGTTTGCGTTTGATCCATTGTCTCTTAACCCTCTCTCTTTATTTGTGTTGTGCATCATTCATATCATATTTGCTTGTGTTGTGCCTTGCATTATTTCATATTGCTTATCATCTTTATATACTTGGCTTGTGTTTGTGTGCCTCACTTGTACTTAACCACGAGAGCTTCATATAGCACCTCAACTCTTATTCAGAGGAATCAAGACGAGTTAGTCCAGAGCCCTTCACGGGGAATTCGGCTACACTCGTTGGTTGTACTAAGTGTAGTTGCAATTAATTTTAATTTTCGCATTTAGTTTTTAGATTAGCATTATCACCTATTCACCCCCCTCTAGGTGATTTCAAGTTCGAGGTGAAGAAATTCAACAAGAAGTTTAACTTCCTATTGTGGAAGATGTGACTATCATCGTTGCTCATGAAGGAGGGCACACAAGACCCTACTTGGTATTGAGAAGAAACCATCGAAGATGGAGGATGACGAGTGGAACGACATCGACTTTCGCGCAAAGGCGATGATCATACTGTGCCTATCAGATGAGATCCTCTACAACGTGATGAACGAGGAGACAACTCTAGATCTTTAGTATAGGCTGGAGAGCCTTTACATGATGAAAAGTTTGTCGAACAAGCTCTTCATAAAGAAGTAGTTATACTACCTTCAGATGAAGGAAAGTACGCATATTCTACAATATCTCAATATTTTTACTAGAATTTTAAGTGACTTGTTAGCTCTAGAGGTTAAGCTAGAAGAAAAAGACAAGACTCTTCTGTTACTCACTTCTCTTCCATCAAATTATGACCACTTGACAACCACCATCATCTATGATAAGGAGAACTTAGAGTTAGAAGATATCAGGCAGATGCTCCAGAACAAAGATCTGATGAAGAATACTGATTTTATGGAGGATTCCTCAGGATTGTTTATCAAGGGTCAGAGGGAAAGATTAAAAAGTAGGGGACCCAAAAGAGATCCAAAGACTTCTAACAGTTTCTCTTGCTATTTTTACAAGAAACCATAACACATCAAGAAAATTGTATGAAATACAAGGAGAGATGCTGAAGAGAAAAGACGACAAAAATTCTGATGGGGCTAGTACCAGTGGAAAGTCAGGTCAAGCCGGGGTTGTCGAAGAAGCAGATGAGGATTCATGTGATGTCTTGACGGCTAAGTCAGGAAAAGGTAAATACTCAAATGCTTGGTTACTTGACTCGGGGTGTATATATCACATGTACTCAAAAAGAGAGTGGTTCAGTACTTACAAGTCTTATGATGGAGGCTCTGTCCTGATGGGAAACGATGTTGTATGTAAGAATGTAAGCATCGGCAACATCCATATGAGGATGTTTGATGGATAGGTTCGAACCCTCACGAACGTATGACATGTTCCAAATTTAAAGAAGAATCTTCTCTCTTTGGGAACTTTAGAAGCTCGAGGGTACAAGTTTTCTGGTGCAGATGGAGGAATTAAAGTTACTAGAGGCTCCATGACAAGTTTCAAAGGAGAACGGATAACAAACTTGTACAAGTTGACAGGAAGCATTATTGTTGGTGATGTTTCAGCAGCAACGGAGAAAGAGGATACTACAAGATTTTAGCACAAGCGTCTTGGACACATGAGTGAGTAAGGTTTTCAAGCCCTACACGAAAAGAGTACTCTACCAGGTATTAAATATTGCAAACTTGATCTTTGTAAAATTTTACGCTATGGGTAAGCAACGTAGAGTAGCTTTCTCTACATTACAGCACAAGACAAAGGGTTTGTTAGATCTCATTCATACAGATGTGTGGGGGCCTTCTCTTGTAGCATCCATTAGGGGTGTTATGTACTATGTTACTTTCATGGTTAATTTTTCAAGAAAAGTTTGGGTATACTTCTTAAAGGAGAAATCGAAAGTACTTCAGAAGTTCTAGCAGTGAAAAAGTATGGTGGAAAATCAGACAGGACGGAAGGTGAAAGTCTTGAGGTGCGGTAATGGAGGCGAGAATACCTCCAAAAAATTAAAAACTAGTTAGCAAGCAAGGGCATCAAACACCTGCTAAGTATTCTATAACACCCCGCTCCCGGAATACACACTTAGTTGCATATTCTGATTTTTTTAATCATATTTTTCGATTTTCTTCCCATAATTGTTTTATTTCATGAATATTTATGCGATCGTTTTGCATTGGATCCGGATTCGTGGACTCGGTGTCGGCCCTAGTCTGAACCGGGGACCCGATCCAGTGTATTGCTCGGTTTAGTCTTTTCGGTAGTCGGATTTGACCACTTTCAGTTTCAAACATCATTTTTCAATATTGTAGATTTTTTTATGATTTTCTGGGATTTTCTTGAATTAAATTATAAATCTTCAAAACTAGTGTCGATCAGTGTCACTGATCGATTCTCGAATTTTAATTTACAAATGGAGTTGAATTTCTAGAAACAGTTTTAACATTATTTCTTAAAATCCATTTTCTATCTAAATGTATGTTTTGAGATTTTTCTGAATTTATCAAAATCCACCGGATTCGGTGTCGGCCAGTATCGCTGGGTGATTCCAGGATTTTTAGTTTACAATCAAAATTGAATTTCTAGATTCCGCTTTCACATTACTTCTTAGAATTGTACTTTCTCCTTTAATGTATTTCCTAGAATTTTTCAGAATTTATCAAAATCCGGCCGAACCCACACGGTCGACTCCAGGTTTTTTTAATTTGTAAATGGGACTTTATTTCTAAAATTGATTTCATATTATTTCTTAGGGAGATGTTTTCTATCTCTGGGTATTTTTGGAAATTTTTTGAAATAGTCGATATTTCTCATCATTATTTAAATATTATTATTTTACGAAATATTTTCATTTCTTTCTTTCTTTCTTTCATTTCTTTTCTTTCCTTTCCCCCCATAACTTCACCTGTCAAACCCACCCCCTTCATTAACCCCCACTCATTTCACTCACTTCTTCCTCTCTTTTTCTTTTTCTTTTCCTTTTCCTTTTCCTTTTTCATTCCTTTTTTCTCTTTTTCCCTTCTCTCCTTCTCTCTTCTCTACTTGGTGACGACCACCCGGACCCACGCCGACCACCTCTGACGATACCAGGCCAAGGGCAACCCCCTCTTCCCAATCTCTCCTCCCTCTTAATTCCATCTCCTTCCTCCATCATCTCCCCCTTAAATTTATTCCAACTCAAAATTAACCCCCACCTCTTCCCATTCCTCCACTAATAATCACCACAACCATCTCCACCCTCCTCGCAATTCACCATCTCCATCAATTCCACCAAAATCATCTACCTTCCTCTCCAATTCCACCTCCACCAAACACCACTATCTCCTTTAATTCCCTCCAATTTCATCACCACCAAATCCAACACCTCCCACTCCCCACCACAACCCCATCACCTTCTCCTTTCTCCCACTTCCTAAAATTCACCACCTTTCTATCAAATCCACCACCAAAACTAAATACTGTAACCATCACCTTCACTTCCACCAATCTCCCAAAACCCCAATACTCACCCTCCTCCTTGGGGTGGCTGGCGCGGCCACCGGAGTGCCGGCGGCGTCGGCCCTGACAGGGCCACGACCAGGCCACCTGGCTTGGCCGCGGGCAACAGCCTCCTCTCTTTACTTCTCTGTCTTACTTCATTTCTCCCTCTCTCTCACTCTCTCTCTCTCTCTCTCCAGATTCTCTCTTTTACTCTGTTTCTCTCCTCTCTCCAGATTCTCTCTCTTACTCCGTTTCTCTCTCCCTCTCCAGATTCTCCCTCTCCATTGCCTCTTATTCTCTCTCCATTGTTTCTCCATCTCCTATTATCTTTCTCTCTAGCTCTCTTTCTCTCTATCTAGAACTTTCTCTCTAGCATGCTCTCTCCTCTCTCTTATTTTCCTTCTCTCTCTAAATATAACTTTTTATTTATATTTTAATATATTATGGCGCGTGCGCGAGTTCCTAGGATTTCAGAGTTTTCAGTTTTTTCAAAGATTTAGGCAACTGTCCTCACCTTGATTTATTTTTCCCGCTTCGTTGGGTAGGCGTGTATTTTATTTCGTATTTGAATGTGTTTCGTATTGGGCGGTACACCTGTATTTGTATGTGGCCGAGTGCCCATGATTGTACATGTATATGTCTGTGACGAATGTTTGTACTAGAGTAGTTTATTTTCAGTACCTATACTATGCTTGCGATGTTGCTCGCTACTGCCCTGTTGCATGCGTGTGATTAACACTAACACTTCTACAGGTACTATACCCAGCCTCTGGGCTGCATTTAGCCTCCGGACTTTCCACTCAGCTCCCGGGCTTCACTACTCCACGGTAGATTAGATAATATCATGCTATAGCATGCTCGTGTGGTACTAACATTGTAGATGCTCTTGTGTCGACTCTGGGTTTCTGCCTACTCTCCGGCTGGCTACCCAATTAATTTTAGGCCTACATCCTTATGGGTTTCGTGGTAGCTACCGAGAGTACGCTTGGACCCCGAGCGTATTTTAGCCTCTGGACTCTCGCCTACTACCTCGAAAGAGAAGTGCTCTTAGACCGTCAGGTATCTCAGCTCCGCCTGGTAGACATGCTTAGCGCTCAGCGCTTTATCACTAGATTTGTCTAGGTGGAACTTTGCCAGCTTTTAGACTCGCTTTCTAAGCTGAGTCATTTTAGTAGCTCCGTCGAGCGCTCTAGTATTAAACACTGTTTGTTGTCCATACCTCTAACTTGCTTAGCTCCGATTGAGTGTTTACTTGCTTGATGTTTACCTGAACGGCAGTTTAGCTTTTCTTATATTAATAGTTGTGAAAACTTTGAAATTTTACTAAGTTTTTCCTAAAACTGCATAGTTTTCTAGTATTCGTACCGATCTCATATATCAATACTATTTTTCTATATCATTTGACATGCTTTCACTTGACGTGCTTACATATACCATTCTATCACCTGTCACCTGCCTGATTTCACCCTCCTGTCATGCTATCACTTGACATTTGGCATGATATACTTGACTCTTATAATTATCACGATAACGGGAATGATGACCTGACATCTTATTTACATCTTGACGTATTCTATTACAAATCGTACTCCTGATACACCTGTACTCTTGATACTTCTGGCTTATTCCTACTCATTCCCGAAATCAGATAATTATCTAATAAACTATAAAATAAGACAACTTACATCGGGTCGGGGGAAACTTGCGGATATCAATATTTGTTCGTGTATACAGTGGCATTAGGTATGTTGTGCAACTAATCTTCTGGTTTGACCTGAGGGCCTCCAAGTGACCGAGGAGAGCGCTAACTCCCTCCTTCTTAATACCATCTTGATAAGGGCATCCTATAAAACCCTCATGTGCGCCTTGCGGCAGGTTCCATCCTCCAGCAACGGAATAATTCTGGGTCGTGGTCCCGGTATGTACGGGACCCACTGTAAATATTATTCGTTGATACCCCTGTTGGTTTCCAATAACAACCTTTCTTTACTCAAATGTGAATATATGTACGCTGGGACGCTAGTTCACATATCAAGACATCTCGATAGGACGAGTAATAATAATAATAAAAGATGCCAACTATATATCCGTTGTATATTTTACCGTGTTTGCTTTCATTTGGTCTTACTTCGGATTTTTGGTTTTATGATTATTATGTTACAGCTATTTAAATCCTACCTTACCGCTTGTGTTCTACTCAACTAGTTTTCTGCTCTTATCTTATTATACATGAGTATTCCTTGCTTGATATTACTTGCTATATTTTACTTGCTTTTGTATGCTTGTGCTTATGACACGGTTTTCAATGCATGCTTTGATTCAGATTTATCGATACACGTGCGCTTGACCTTGCACGCCATTTGGCATTCACATCACCACTCATTGGAGAGTTCTGACTCCCCTGAATCCTCATATCCAGGTTTTGGAGCTTGGAGCTTGTGGATCCTCCCAGTTGCTGATCGGAGTAGCGCATCGGTAACATGGATCATCGATAGACCGTCCAGAGCCTTATCCTTCCAAGCCCCTGCGCGTAGCTTGAGTTTTCCTTTTGTAAACTCGTGAGCGCTCTTGGTACCATTCTTACTTGTATATCTCCTTGTATTCTCACAATTGCGCATATCGGCGATGTAATATTCTTGTAATATTGTGTCACATTCTGTGATAACTTTGTAATTGTACTCATATGTTGAAATGTATAATGCACCACGTGCTTCCGTACTCTGATTCTTACTTATCTGATGCTTAGTGTATATATGTGAGGGTATTTTCAACCTACGTAAGTCGCAGTAACGTCTCCATACTCATGGGATCGGGGCGTTACAGGATGGTATCAGAGCCTAGGCTCTCACATCCTCAGTACGTTTAGATAGAAAATTGATGATAAAGAAATTATAACTGGAATGCATGAATCTCGGTTATACAGTCCAACTACAAGTGCAGAGTTATCTTTTTCTTTCTTGATCATCCTTCCTTTGATTCCTAATCCCTTCCATCTTTTTCACTGTTTTATTTTTTGAAGCCTTTATACCAACTTAAGATATGGATAGACTAGAGAGGTAGCGGCTGGTTCTGAATGAAGCTATTATATGATCACTTCGGCCAACTCTTTGAAGTTCGGGTATTTGATCTGTTAACCCAAAGGCCTATCACTGTAGTTTTGATGATGATCACTCATGTAGTTATAGTACCAATGATCTTGTGTTTATTTAGTTTCAGATTTGTGATCAAGATCTTAGCAGGTTTGTGGCTTCAACAAAAGATTTAAGTCAAGTTTTGAAGCTAACACGGTTTGATTCAAGTGCTTGTGCATCAAGACCACATCAAGTACTCAAGAGGAGTCTAGCTCTTTGGATCGAGTTTGGACCAAGTCAAGAAGGAGGAGAAGACTTCAAGTGAAGACTTCAAGAAGAAGACTTGTGTCTAGGTTTGTTTTTAGAAGATTTTATTTTTTAGATTAAAATATAAAGGATAGAATAGTTAGTGGATTGCTCAAGTATACCATATACACACACTCTTGATTTAGATGAGTTTTCATAAAAGAATTTATATTTTGGAAAAATAAGTTTGGAAAAACTAATTTGGAAAAATACAGTTTTTGTTTTGAGCCAAAATTTTCAAGTTACAAAAATAGTTCAAATTGTTTGTAACATGTCTTGATTTTGTGCAAGCATGTTTGTTTATCAAAGTATAACATTGAAACTATTTTTATAGATTTTTTTATGATTTTAGGGATTTTATTGAGTCAAAAATAACCAAGTTTTTAAGTCCCAGGTTTTTCTGTTCTGGCTTCAGCCGGTCGGCCGACCCGGTCGACCGAAGTCTGAAGTCGGTCGACCGGGCGATCGACTGACGTGCACAGACGTGCACACCAAGTTCTGGCTGAAGGCCGGTCGACCGACCCGGTCGACCGTCCCAGAGAGCTCTGCTCTCTGGAAAGGCCCCGGTCGACCGGGCGGTCGACCGGACAGAGAGCAGTGCTCTCTGTATCCAAGCCACGGTCGACCAGCCGGTCGACTGTTGCCCCAACGGTCAGAAAAATGACCGTTGGCGGTCGACCGGCTGGTCGACCGTCAGGCCACCTGGCTCCCAACGGCTAGTTTTTCTAACCCTATAAATTTGGTGGTTTGGGTACTGTTTTCTCTAAGATTTTTTTAGTGCATTTTGAGCTAGTTTTTCCTACTTCATTAAAAGAGTTTTCTCCACTAAATTGAGAGCTAATACTTCCAATCAAAAGGGGAGTTTATCAAGAGTGTTTTAAAGTGATTTTCTTGAGTTTTCCTCCACCATCTCTTTCCTTATTTTCTCACACAACACTTGAGTCATCCATTGCTATATCTACCTATAGGGATTTATTGTGAGAGGATTTTAGGTGATCAAGAGTTGTGATCACCAAAGTTCATCTTTGTTCTTTGAGGAGGCAGACGAGTGCGTTTGCGGTGTTGTGAGTTCGTGTGTGAACTCCTGTTTGAGGTGCAGCCTCGGCGGGCTAGTGAGCTCGCGGTGTGTACGGGACTAGGAGTCCTAGAGCTTGTAGGTGTTGCGACACCGAGTGATCCAGTGGGATCGATTTTAGTGGAAATCCTTCGTAGTGTCGAAGGCGGGGACGTAGAGCAAGTGTGCTCGAACCTCGAAATAAATCTCCCGTGTTTGCGATTGCTCTCTCTCTCTCTCTCTCTATCTCCTTGTCTTTATATCATGCATGCCTCTATTGCTTTCATCTTTAATTGCTAGATAATATATTTGTGCTCATATTGTTATTTACTTGGGGTGTGTTTGCTAACGATAGTTTTCAACCAAGAGAGCCAACGCGGCACCTCAACTCTTATTTAGAGGAATCTTGAGGAGTTAGTCCAGAGCCCTTCACGGGGAATCCGGCTACACTCTTGTGTTAAACTTGGTGTTTAGTGTAATAAGTTTTTAATTTCGCATTTAGTGACCATTAGATTAGCCATCACCTATTCACCCCCCTCTAGGTGATTTACAGTTGGTATCAGAGCCAAGTGCTCTTGATTTAGGTCTTACAACCTAGAGTTAAAGATCCTCATTTTTAGGCTAATCACAATAATTGTACACACACCATGGACTTTATGACACCTCCCACCTTTGACATTCTTAACATCCAAGTTTGGAAAGTTAAGATGTCCTTGTACCTCAAGGCCCTAGGCATTCATGTTTATTTTGCCACAACTAAAGATTCTTATTGTTTAAATAGCAAAAATTATGAGGCTAATGCAAAGCCCTAAATGCTTTAAAGTCTACCCTAAATGATGATTATTTATCTATGATTGTTAATATTGATTCGGCTTTTGTAGCATGGAACACCATCACCTCCCTTGACGAAAATGAACAATACTATGCGGGGAGTGACTCGGATGTTGGAAACGACACCTCCAACATGTGCTACATGGTCTAAGGGGATAACCCCCTTGAGATAAACATCAAATCCGAGTTAGATGAAGATGTTGATGTCCTATGATGAGCTTACATCTTTTTGTCAACAACTTCTTGAAAAATATGATATGCTTAAGAAAGATAATAAGAAAATGAAAAATAAATTTGATTGCATGTTAAAGGAAAAAAGATTCTCTACAAAATAAATTTGAAAATGTTTTAGAAGAAAATAACTCTTTTAAAAATAAAATTGCATGTTTAGAAAAAGAAAATGAAAATTTGAAAAATGAGAATGTTTCCTTACTTTCAAAATTGAGTGATCTTTGTGAAGGAAACACATCTTTGAAAAATAAAATTGCTTTGGTGGAAAAACAAAAGAAATTGTTTTAAATGAAAATACCTCTTTAAAGAGAAAAATTATTGAAAACGAAAAGAAAAAGTTTCTAAAAAGAATAAAAATGATTCTCATTCTCACCATGCTTTACATGCCACCATTAATGATGGTGAGATTAATGTTTTGAAAAATAGGATTAATTGTTTGAGCTCAACCTTGAGCTCATGTGCATATAACCATAAGAAATTGGAAACCTTATTTTCAAAGAAACAAGTTCCAATATTCATGCACATCATTCACATCATGCATATGTTACACGTCATGACCACACCCACACCTATATGCATCCTAAGATGTACAAATGTACACATTGTAGCCGCAAAGGCCACTTAGTAAAATTTTGTTTTGACAAGGAACCCAAATATTTTGCTAATAAAAATGTTCCTTACAAGACTAACCCCCAGGGACCCAAAAGAAAATGGGTACCAAAATTCCCACCTTTTGTTTTTGATGTAGGTGAGGGCTCTCACACGATGTGAGAGAAATGGTGCCTTGGTAGTGGATGTATGGACTTGATGGACACATATTGATGCATCCCTATCAAGGAGTTTTGGTGGGACTACCACCATGTTTTGGAGCTTTGGAGTATAGTTCATGTGTTGGTAACTATCTCTAAAACTCTTAGTTAAGTTTACATGCTTCTTTCATTTGATGATTATTTAGCATGTTCATGTTTCATTTGTTTTGTGCTTCATGTGGTAAAGACTAGTTTAAATGTAGTTTTTATAAAGACTTGTATTTATATATGTACACATAGTGAGCAACAAATTGATTCATATATGTTTGCACTTCATTGCTCATTTGTACTCACTTTATGCACATGTATAGGCTAGTTTTCATGATTCTCTCATTTATAATTGTTTTGCCTATTTTCATATTTTACTTCATGTATATGTATTGTGAATTCAAATCTAATAAATATACATGTATATCCGTGAGTCTCTTGCCTTCATGCAAATACCTGTAATAGACTCTTTTTATGTTTGGATACGTATGCATATTGTTAGTTTTGGATAAAACATACATATACCTAGAAGGTTGTTTTTAAGATGAAAAATGAATTTTTTTTATGATTTTCATCTTTATATGAAAAATGAATTGTCATGATTTGTTTAATAAAATGATATTTATGTTTTGAGCTTCATTGATTATCTTCATGAATAATGCTAATTACATGACCTTTAAACACTCACACTTTATTTGTTTATTCATGACTATGCTTAATGATCATTTTGAGCTTTATGGACTTTGAGTGTCAAATTTTGTGTATTTGGTATATTTCATGATATACATATGATTTGGTTTCATGTTTTGAAGGATCTTTAACTAGTTTTTCAAAAATTATTTTAACTAGTTAAGTATTCTTCATTGGTAGTGTTTTCAATACTAAAAATATTTTTCAAACTCTAATTTTGAAAACCCCTACCACACCTCATGGGAGGATGGATGGGCGAGTATGCCTTGTACGCTTAATTGAAAAATCTTTTATCTTGAGTATATAAAGGGTGGAAGGTTATGAGTTATATACTTGATCTCAATTGGTATTTTTATTTTGTATATACTCATATTTTGGTTTCATATATGTATACTCCACATTTTAAATAATATCAATTTCTATTGGTATTTTTCATTTTCATACATATATATGATTTATTTGTGCTTAATTTTAAATAAACTTATATGTTTAAAGCACAAAGTTTGTTTATGCTAAGCTTGATTCAAATTCTTATTTTCAATTGGTATCTCAATTGATTGTTTAATAAGTTTATGCATTAGTTTTAAAATTGATATTTTTATTGATATCAAAAATATGCAATAATTTTCAATTGGTATCAATATGATTTTTTTTTATTAAAAAATCAAAATTAGTAATGTTTATTTACAATTTTACAATTGATATCTTAAAATTTGATTTACTAAGCTATCTCAAAATTTATTTTTATTGAGACAACTCAAAATTTTGTTTTAATGAAAAACTTAAAAATGTTTTGATTTGTATTGCCTATATGCAAGGAGAGCTTAACATCTCTTCTACATATAGATTCATGTTGAGTATATCTTATATTGAGGAGCTTGACAACTCTTTTTTATGCGGTACACGTGTGTAGGAGGAGCTTCACATCTTCTCTTATGCATTACATATTATGCGTTATGTGAATTAGGGCTTGTCATCCCTCTTTCATGTAATGTATATGTGTAGGGAAGTTAACTTAGCGTCTTCCTCTTCATGAATGTATATCGCATATATCCTTTATTGATTTGTTTAATGTCATCCATTTTATTGATTTTTGCTTTTGACAAAAAGGGGAAGAACATTTTGTTTTTACTTTAACCCCTTTGTTGATGATTGACAAAAGGGGGAGAAGTATTTAGTATATATGCATGTTTTTCCTTACTTTATACATAAGGGGGAGAAGGTTTTATGTTTATGCATATATGTTTTATTTTGCAAATAGGAGAAAAAGAATTTGATGTGTTTTATGCTTGATTGGCATGTTTATCTCCATATATTTGCATACATGTTATGAGCATTCATTGCCATATTTATTGTTTATTGCTATGCATGAGTTAAGGGGAGCTTCCTTGAAGCTTTACTTTAATCCATGCATATATAACTCCATGAGTTTTGTCATCATCAAAAAGGGGAGATTGTTGGCCCAAAGGTCTATCACTCTAGTTTTGATGATGATCAACTCATATAGTTATAGTACTAATGATCTTGTGTTTATTTAGTTTCAGATTTGTGATCAAGATCATAGTAGGTGTGGTGGCTTCAACAAAAGATTTAAAGTCAAGTTTTGAAGCTAACACGGTTTGATTCAAGAGCTTGTGCATCAAGACCACATCAAGTACTCAAGAGGATTCTAACTCTTTGGATCGAGTTTGGACCAAGTCAAGAAGGAGGAGAAGACTTCAAGTGAAGACTTCAAGAAAAGAAGACTTGTGTCTAGGTTTTTGTTTTTAGAAGATTTTGTTTTTAGATTAAAATGTAAAGGATAGAATAGTTGGTGGATTGCTCAAGTATACTATATACACACACTCTTGATTTAGATGAGTTTTCATAAAAGAATTTATATTTTGGAAAAATAAGTTTGGAAAAATCAATTTGGAAAAATATAGTTTTTGTTTTGAGCCAAATTTTTCAAGTTACAAAAAATAGTTCAAATTGTTTGTAACATATCTTGATTTTGTGCAAGCATGTTTGTTTATCAAAGTATAACATTGAAACTATTTTTGTAGATTTTTTATGATTTTATGGGATTTTATTGAGTCAAAAATAACCAAGTTTTTAAGTCCCAGGTTTTTCTGTTCTGGCTTCAGCTGGTCGGCCGACCGGTCGACCGAAGTCTGAAGTCGGTCGACCGGGCGGTCGACCGACGTGCACAGACGTGCACCCAAGTTCTGGCTGGAGGCTGGTCGACCGATACCGGTCGACCGTCCAGAGTGCTCTGCTCTCTGGAAAGGCCCCAGTCGACCGGGCGGTCAACCGGATAGAGAGCAGTGCTCTCTGTATCCAAGCCACGGTCGATCGGCCGGTCGACCGCTGCCCCCAACGGTCAGAAAAATGACCATTGGCGGTCGACCAGGCGGTCGACCGTCAGGCCACCTGACTCCCAACGGCTAGTTTTTCTAGTCCTATAAATTTGGTGGTTTGGGTGCTGTTTTCTCTAAGATTTTTTAGTGAGTTTTGAGCTAGTTTTTCCTACTTCATTAAAAGAGTTTTCTCCACTAATTGAGAGCTAATACTTTCAATCAAAAGGGGAGTTTATCAAGAGTATTTTAAAAGTGATTTTCTTGAGTTTTCCTCCACCATCTCTTTCCTTGTTTTCTCACACAACACTTGAGCCATCCATTACTATATCTACCTATAGGGATTTGTTGTGAGAGGATTTTAGGTAATCAAGAGTTGTGATCACCAAAGTTCATCTTTGTTCTTTGAGGAGGCGGACGAGTGCGTTCGCGGTGTTGTGAGTTCGTGTGTGAACTCTTTTTTGAGGTGCGGCCTCGGCGGGCTAGTGAGCTCGCAGTGTGTACGGGACTAGGAAGTCCTAGAGCTTGTAGGTGTTGCGGCACCGAGTGATCCAGTGGGATCGATT